>JAEIIG010038183.1:0-122085 GCA_018904695.1 Drosophila parvula | reverse complement strand
GACGTAAAATCGTCGGTCCCTTGAAAGTCGCTATAACCGGACTCTACTGTACATATATTTTGAATATATGAATTGATCATTTTTGAAGTATTTTTGTATTTGGAATTTTTATTTTTAAATATTTCAGTTAAAAAAAATTAGATAGGTACACTCTAAGATAACTGCCGACCGAAGTTTGCCTACCATCTACATATTCTGGTTGAATCTAAGATATTGTTGGTTGATTTACACTGTATCACATGTACATATTTTGTTTTTGGATTTTCCGACTGTATGACAGTATATTTCTGTGTAATTCCTCCGTACAAATGCATGCCATTTTTTTTTTTGTTTGTTTTTCGGACTCTAATTATTATAATGGCAGTCGGCTGACGGAATAGATATCTTAATATTAAATTTTGTATTTGGCAACAATTTGACTAAAATGTACAAGCAGAATTTTTGGTCGCATTTATTACCCTCAACAGCTAAATAGGTTTTTTTTTTTAAACATTACTTAACATTAGTAATGCTTTCTATTCCTTTAATAATAATTTCGCGAAGTCAGACAATTGTATGTCAATTAAAGTCGATCAAATTATGGAAATTAAATCAAATTTCTTCATAGACAAAGAGTATAGAATTGCGTTTACATTTAAATGTATATAATAATAAAGTGTCCCTACAAAATACTAGATTAATTATAATGATATTGTAATGTAAAATGTAGGTAATGTAAATTGTATGCGAGAGGCATTTAATATATAATTTTATCCCTTGCAGGGTTTTATTATTTTAGTCCAAAGATTGTAACGCCTTGGTGAAGCATCCGTTACCGTCCGTCACTCTGTCCAACTGTCTGTTTGTCTGACGGTTTCTGCGCAAGCTACTTTCTCAGTTGTTGAACTATGAGGCCGATAAATATCACAGAAAACAGCAGTGTATCCAATTGGTTTAAAATTATACGCTAAAACTCAGAATCCATTAAAATATGCCAACACAGGTAGGACACTGTCGTAGTTCGCGAATAACATGGCCTACTATAGACAGCAAAAAGACTGCAACACCGTTATACGCGCCCTGACTAGACACTGGCTGATAGGTCATTATGACAGCATTCTGCAGAAGCCGCAGGGACTAAGAGAAGAACGAAACGGTGGAGCATCTCTTCTTTTCCTGTCAAGCCCCTTCCAGACATAGACTGAAACATCTTGGCAGTCCATTTCTAATGGATATCGCCGAAATGGGAATTTGTCAAAGCGGCGAGATGAAGCCGTTGAGTTGCCAAGAAATAAGGAGTAAAGATCACACGGAATCACAATGGAGGTACGCCTGGAAGTCGTCGTCATAGCCTAACCTATCAGCAGGGGTACAAAAACTTCGGCTATGCCCGAATTTAGCTTTCCTTAATTTTATGTTTTATTATTATTTTTGAAAATATTCGCATATAACCTTAGAATTATATTTAGTTCTAATTTATATATAATGTTTTACATTTTTTCAAAAGCTGGAACTTTATCATATAGGGACTAAAGATAAACTTTGGTGTTTTATTTATAAAAAGTTTTAGCCACTTCCATTAAGGTTTCTTCGACCGATTTCGAATTTAATCAAATATATAAAAAATTATACAAGGGTATAAGACTGTGAGAGCATATCATTGATTGGGACAGTAATATGTAATAAATACTCGTATGTATCAGATTGGGGTATGATAGGTGGCCCCAACTTTTATCCCAAAAGCACTTTTAGAGTTGAAATCCTCAGATTATCGGAAGAACTTTCACCATCCACGAGGAGTCGGAAAATTGTAGAACATGGTATGTGTTTTGCATAATTTGGATGCAATGGTAGCTGTCACCTGGCATTAGCTTTACTGGCGACTGTTTTTGGCTTAGTTGCTGCCAGATTTAAAGTTGCTCCTGCTGCGAAGTAACAAAAGGAGCAGCGCCCACGGATCCGCCAAGTTAAGCTTGTTAATGGCGTTATGCATTATTCATGAGAGTCTGAGTCGCGTGGCCAGCGCAAAAATATGCTCGCACGGAAGGGCACTGCCTGCTGGGGGATTGTGTGGAAGACTGCTCCTTGTAACGTGACGCACTTGTCAAGTGCACAGCGCGCCAGAGTAATGTTTATAAAGTTAAGATTTAATTCATCGCTGTTTACATCTCTGTATGCAAATTGGCGATGCCGGTGAAAGCCGCCATTGTGCTCTTTCGTTTTTTATTTCCGCCCGCTGGCCGATAATTGCGACAAGGACGAAATTGGTTGTGCAAGTTCCCGAGCTCGCATGCTGTACAAAAGATGGGGCACAGGGAAAAGGTTTCTTTCGAGGCTACAATCGCCCCTTGTTGTTTTCGATTTAAAAATAGCCGACAAGAGAATTCAACGGGCTCACGTCCAAGTCTGCAAATTATTCCTCATTGTCCTGCAGCGCTCGCCCCACTTTATGACCTCGTATTTGCATTTCAGTGTATGGCGTGGAAGGAGGAGCTATTTAATATGCACCGTGGACACATTCAAGCGGAAGAACCGCTTCCCAATTAACAGTCAAATGAGATTTATTTGATACCCGGCACAGTCATACATCAACGAATTCAATTTGGCGCCACAAAGTTAATCGGCAATGTGAAATGACAGATCAAATTTTGCAGACTAATTTGCATTAGGCCCTCCCACGCTCCACACAGAAGGTTGAAAGTAATTTCATTTCCATTGCAAAATGTGCCAAATGCGTGTGGAAATTACGTTTAGTATGTATGTTGTGCTGGCAGGGCTTAAAGGTCGCGCTGGCCGTGGGCTTTAGTTCGTCGCTGTGGGCTGGCCAAATGTTTGCCCCGATGCAGGTCAAAGACAGGCAACCTGGTTGCATCTGATCAAACAGAATCGGACCGAGCCGAGGGCCTATAAATACGCACTTAGCGATCAGTTGGAAAGCTTCTCGCATCTACTCGCAACCATGGATATCTCCGTACTGTGGCTCTACTTGCTCCTCGTGTCCGCCCTGCTCGTCTGCCTGGTCCCCACGGTCGAGTCGACCTTCCTTTTGTGGGCTTGTATCTACCGCCTGGAAATCTGCCCCTTCAAGACCACCACGAAAGGAACTACTACATGATCTGAAAAATTTTTGTTTACAAGTCGACCGGTCTATAAATAAATGCAAAACCCTTCCGAAAGCCACTTAATTGACATTCAGACGAGGTACGGGGTACAACGGGATATGTCCTCGGCTGAAACTGAAGCCTGCGGCTGCCGCTCCTGCCGGCCACCTCCAACTCCAAGTAAGCGCTGAAGTTTGCGGCAAGTGCAAAGTTTGTCATTAGTTACTTGCACTAATTAAGTGCGAAGCTCGCTCGCAGCGGCTTTCACTTTCGCTCCTGTCCGCACGTGCCCAGGTTACGTAATTCCAGAGTCCAACTCCTCCCCAAGGCAGCTCTGTGGGGCGAAAAGAAGGACAGGATTCGGACACATTAATGGATTTGGCCAACCGCACAATGAACACAAATTGTTAAAATCCCCAAAATGCTAGATCTAGGGAGAACGCGAGTCACTAGGTGTTACCCATCCGCCAGCTCTTGCCAGCTTGAGTAATGTCCAGACTCTGGACTCAACCCATTAAGAGAACCCGTTGCTTGTTTCCGGTTGATAAGTATACAGATTGCTAGTTAATTTATTCTTATGAATACAGTTTTCAATGATTGAGTAATATAACAAGTACGAGTATATCGTTCAAAGAGAGAGAGAGAGAGAGAGTATATCTTAAAGAGACTTAAAAGAAATGTGGCGGCACTCAGCTAAGTGAAAAGTTAAGTATCCCCTGGCCAATTGTCTCTATTAAGAAGTTAAACATTTTTTTTTTTTTTGAATATAAATAGTTTTTGGCATTCACTTATTGATGTTTGTTACTACTGCCTGAAGCTCCACTAGATCTGCAATTTATTTTACAAAGCTTGATTGTCCTCCCGATGGGAATTCCGAGGCATAACATATGTGTGGAATCAGGAAACGAAATTTCATTGCCCGTTTTACCCAATCCGCCCTTGCGGTGTCAGGGAAGAGGTCATCCATGCAAATTACTTTATTTGCATCTCTGCTCCAAAATTAACATTTCGTCAGCGACCGCCTCAAAAATGTGTGCGATTTCCGAGCGAATCAAACGAAACCGCCGGCTGTTTGCCTCTCCTTCATACCGGGTACCGGCCCGGGAAGAGGCTCATCATGCCAAATGAAAATTAAATTCAAAATATACTAGACACCTCAGGCTATTCATTTAATGTGGAAGGCAAGCTGACGAAAATCAATAAATGATACAGGCGTAGGCTGTAGGGTGGGTTCGGGGCGGCGCTTCTCCGCATCGTTTTTTGTTTGCTCTATAGGGAAGCTGAGGGCCTGGACCGTTCAAGCCAATTGGCATTTAATTAGCATGGTGCAAGGAATAACAAAGTGCAAACAAACAATTGCCTGGAATCCGGAAGGCCAGGGGTCGTACCCTTCCGTTCACACAAAGGACAGCATTTTTGCTGCCCAGTACTCAATAGGGGCTCTACAGAAATGGCTTTCAAGCCGCAAACCGCAAATCGTTTTGCTCCCAAGGGAAGAAGCTACACAAAGTACAAAAGAGCTGCCAATGTGAAAATAAAATTTGAACGAGAAACGCAACGATTTTTGGTACAAAATTTAAAAGTTAAAGTTGTTCAAGTAGCAGTCAATGCTCTTGAATTTTTGTGTCGTAAGTTTGTTTGCGGTCTACTCCTTGGTAGTCTTTGAGGGTAACTTGGTGGTTGCGTTCTGTGTTGATATTGGTAAGTAAGTAAGCATACTTAACCTTCAAACAAACAAGAAAAAAAAGGTACCGTCGAGGGTGCCGAACTGTGTGATACCCGCTACCCTAAACACTGTGGCTAAAACTTTAAGGCACATTCATTTGATCTTATTATGCCCAAATCTATGAAAAACCTTTATTAAACAGAATTTGAATGTAGAAATGTTGAAAAATGACGAGAAATGTTGCTAGGAACATGACGGGCACAACCCATTGGTGCTGCCAACACAAATGTAGATGTTTCAGAAGTTCAGCCTTTACAGAATCTTTATTATTTATCATCCGATTCAAAAGCTTCACAGCACGTATTCACAAATGTATTTCTTTAATTTCTAATAACTTAATACTTATATAGCTTACTTCTAGACTATAGCTGAGTTACATTTTACATTAGGCGGAGGTTGGCGTGGGCGTGGCAATACTTACTGGGTTTGCTTAGAAATTGCAAAAATTAGCAGCGGCACCGACACCGACATGGTGAGAATGAACCTTGAGATTACAGGTATGGACATAGAGAATGACAAAGTCCTAAAAGGTTCCTGCATTATCATCGACCAGGACCTGAGTAAAATGTCTGAGGTCCTCTGTTTCGCCTTCAATCACCACGAGTGGTGCGTGAATCATCCCACAATGAAACCGGGTTGATGAGCCGGTTCAAGAGCTCGACAGTCAGGTCGGATGAGGCACCCCATATGATGTCCTCTCGCCGGTAACTCTGTCTACATGGACCGACTCTTTATCAAGAGATTCGAAATTGTCCAGCCTTTAGGAGTTCGTCAGAAGATGGCATACCAAAAACGAACTCAAGAAGATCTTCACTTTCAGCAGCATGGATCACATCCACGAGAGCATCAGGGAGCTCAATAACTCCAAGCAGAACTTGTTTAAGTAAAGTAAAAATAAAATAACTCAAAATCCACAGATTTATGTACTTCTTTAAGCTACTTTAGGTAGTCTGGCTGATCAACTCAAGTCCCAGGTTCCATGTTTCTGAAGAATAATCATCCGCAGCCGGGAAACTCCTCTTCGAAGAACTAGAAAGAAATATCAGAAGATCAAATGTACGAGTATATCAATAAAGATAGTCCAAAGAGCTCCCATCCCCTAGACGGAAAAGCCAATTATATTCACCGAAGCTTTACCAAATAGCTTGATATTATTCTATTTTATTTTTTTACCTACAATATCTGACAAAACAAAAAATTCTCTGCCTAATAAAAGGGGTCACCTATGATATCTGAGCTTATAATATTGGCAAAATTCTTGTAAAAATGCATATACTATATTTACGAAATCATTCACTGAATTGTGCGAATAGAGAAACATATCTCTCTCATAAGAAATGGAAATGCAATACGAAACGCAATGATATAATACCCTTGGAGTTTAAGGGCCCAGAATATAACGATTTCTAATATCATATTTAGCGATTGAAAACTATTATAACTACTTTAACTATAAACTATTACAACATAGAGGAGCAATATCGGTATTAGCACGACTAGATTAAAAGTATATATGTATGCAAATCTGATTAATATAAACATTGTGCAGATAAATGATTCAATAGTATGGACAATCTTTACAATCTCGGTTAATATTTTTGCTTTGTATTGAATTAAATCTGTAACGGCAGCGATGTAAGCACTCTAACACTCCGATTTTAAACTTCTACTAATACAGGATAACATAAATAACACCTGGACACACTTGCAAGGTAACAAGGTAAGCCGAAGCTGAGAACTTCTTATTTGATTTCACGTCTTATAAGAGAAGTTTGACCTGCTTTTTGTGCCTGCACGGCCTCGGTGGCATCACGCAGTCCATTTCCAATTTCGCAAGTACAATTGACCAAATCGGTGTTAAGTCAACTTTAAGTGTTTGAAAAGGTGTAAAAGCCCAAGGTGTGCAGCCTGCGTAGAGGCGCCACAATGTAGCAAGATGTCGTCGCCAAGTCGTGTCAAAGTTTCCTCCTGCCGCTCCAAATGGCTTTTTGCTTCTCGTCTCAGCCATCGACAGTCTGGAGCCTGCGGGGTGGTGACCTCGGTGGGAGAACTCGGCACGCGTGTGCGAACCCAAGTGGACCCCTACCCTCTCCGCCTCTCCGCGCCGCTGCGCTGTTTGACTTGCCCGGTCTGTAATTCAAATTTACCGAGTGCAAACAGCAAGAGATGGCAATTAATTAAATATCACTCATATGCCAGGTATGTAGTCCCGGTAGCCCGGTGCCCGACTGAGAGCGCGGGCTGCTCCCAGTTGGACAAACAATCGCGTGCAACACGTGCGAGGTCGTAGCGTGTCTGAATTAAAGACCGAATCGTAGACGTGGCAGGGATTTTTAAATGCTATGGACCCAGGTTTATTTAGTCCCGGAATCCATAACAGATATGTTGCTTTATCTGCGTCACGGGTCCTTTAAGGTAGACTTTCTGAATACAAATAAACCCCACGCGATGCTTTCGATAGCTGATGTAAAACTGCCAAGCCATACTCACGTAAAACCTTGTTATATTGCATAAACCTCTGGTAAAGGAAGCCTTTATCCTCGAGGAAGTTCAAAATGGGGCTGGGCGAATCATTGTTCATCGTGAATTTATTTTCAGTGTATGGGGATATTTATTTAGTGTAGGAGGGTGTGGGGTGCGCACAATTTATCCATCATCCGGAGGAGGTCGTGTTGAAGGGACAGTACGCGGACCGCAGAAGGCAGGCCAGCAGGATGAAGCAGCCATCGGCCGGCGGGGCCAGGAACGTCATGAACAGGGCAATGAGCACCAGGTAAAAGCACAGCCATGTGGCAATCATCTTGATCTCTGATCTCTTGTCGATCTCAAGGGTGGAGAGATAGTCCGCCGGCTTTTATATATCAGCGCGACTGAAACTGGTCACTCGTAATCGCAACTGCAGCTGCCGAACAGCAAACAAATTCGATCTTAAGGTAAACACAACTTGACGGAGAAATTGTACTGCATAACATATTTGTTAGGTTTATTGGTTCTAGATACATTCAGCTAAGTAAGTATGCCCTGAGATCACATATGACGTCTTTCCATAGCTGTTCCTAGTCTTACCTCACAGGTGCAAGCAACACACTTAGCCAGCCCTTAAGAAGGCCTTCCTTTTGTGCGAAAACTTTGGGGTTTCTTTTGTTTTGTCCCCAACTAGATGTCACCGCAACACAATGGCCCCTGTTCTCGGAAAAAGCCATTCAACCAACCGACCTTCGAGCCCATTCTAAGTATGTTAAACACAGGCCAAAATATCTGCTATAAATAAGTAAAAATCATTAGACAGAAGCAGGCCAACGCGAGAACAAAGTATTTCGTCAGTTTTCCATTGAGAGCGTGAAGGCTCGCGTACTCATGAATGAAATTCGCAGTGGCGCCCCGGCAACAGATGGCCCCAAAGATGAACACTTCTCCCGTGGCGGCATCTCCGACGGTGCCTATTTCAGGCGGTGTACAGAGCCTGCGCACTTAATCGCACGTGGTGGATTGCGTTCGCTCCGTTTGGCGCGCTTTTGGAACCCATCGGAGCCGCAGGCCTTGGCGCCGGATCCGCCGACTTGGCCATGTTAGTCCTGTGCACGGATTCAGCCGGAACGGTCGAGGTCGCTCGCACCCTCGCACCCTCGCTTACGTCTCCCTGGGTCAGCCGAAACGTAAACTGACAACCCGATAGTGAACCAAGTAACCGGCGTTCCACACCAGCTCGAAGGAAATAAACGCAATAGCGTTAGTCTATAGTGTAGTGCCAAGTTTTTCTAGGAAACTCAAATTGGTTTCCGTCTGCAAACACAACAATACAAAACAAGTGCCAAAAACAGCAAATCAATTGCAGTTATCTGACGAATAGTGATTCACTTTGTAAGTATTTGAGGATGCCCAGCTTTAATTTAAGCCAGCAAGTTCATGAGATGTTCTTCGTGGAGTGCCAACCTTTGAGGGCACAGATACAAACATTCCGAATCCCATTTCTTTCCAGTGTAATCCTCGTAAACGTTTCACCCATTTCTTTCCCATTTACATAAATGCCAACAGAAGGCAGAAAGTTATGTTATTCTGATGACAGGGCCAAAGAAATTTTAAATTATTTATTTTCGCAGGCACCAAAAGAAAGAACTCATTGTTTGAATGCGAAAAAGTTTGACAAAATTAATTAAATTACGTCACAACGTGTCGTCATTCGGGGGCAAATAGGCAAGACCCAGCATCGTCTTCTTCGTCCTCTTATTATCACGACAACCCGAAAGTTGCTGCTCGGCCCAGCTAATTTGCTTATCGTTTTCTTATTAGCCCGAGCCTTATAAATATTCTAATCGAATTTAAAGTTGATACTTCGGATTGCAGCCCAAAATCATTTAGTATCTAACAACCTCCTCCTCCTCCTCCTCGTTGTCGTCGCCCCTCGTGTTACCGGCTCGATTCGAACAACAAATTATTCCATAATTCGGCGGAGATAATGCTGGGAGATATGTATGTATGTTGGCATCTCGGGTTCCTAGGAGCCCTGTTTCCAAGGCGGTCAGTGCGGAGGGTCGACTCCCCCATCTGGCCTTCGCTTGTGTGCTCCGATTGCCATATTAGGCCAGCGGGGTCTCTCGGATCTAATTAACTTTGCACGCTCTCGTACCAGAATGCGTACGCGGACGCGGACGCAGACGCGGACCCCGACCACGATCCGGAGACGAAGGAGCCGCATTAAAGGCAATCAAGGAAAGTCTCCGTCATTCCGGAATGTTTACAGCTTAGAATAAATAAGATACTTTGGGGCCCAGGGATAAGCTGCAGATAAGGAAACGGAATCCATCCCAATAGCGCCCTGGTGCCTTGTCTAGATTCGATTCCGTACCTGTCAGTGTCACATCCTTCGCTGAGTTTCACGGATGATCGGAGCGGTGGCAGGCGGGGAAATTAGCATAAGTCAATCAGTCTAGCGAATCCACAGCCAGCACGTGACAGGGCCACATCAGCGGTGATCAGATCAGATTTGTCACTCACCTGGACTGGCTGATGGTGGTAGGTAACTCCGCTCGGGCGACGACCGGATGAAGGGGTAATTAGGCGACGCAATCAGTGCCACAACCAGATATCCGAGCCCGAAGCTCCGAGTTTCCCTAATTAGTGCTTATACTCCGTCTACTGATTTTCCTTGGATTGTGTAATTGTTTGTTGGCGGCGCCACAATGGAAAGTTTCACGCGCTTCATTTAATGGCGAAAATTTTGCTGCCACACGTTAGCCGCAGACGTGGCGCATGCGAGTGAGTGTTCTCTCCCTGGGCAGCGTCTCGACTATCTTATAACCTGGGAAAGGCACGAGACGCCTGCCTATACCCGGCCTGATATACCCTGCAATGCTACCCTGGACATTCCAGCCCTTGCGGCTCCAATCGCTTGCTTTTGGAGCACAGAGCCCGAAAACTTTTGCGGTTAATAAAATTGAAATAGCGCATGACGCACACACCGCGTATTTGTAATGTGCCCGCCGGGCCATATTTGTTTAGAGCCTGCACTTGACTCGCATATGAGTGTGGCATTTTCTGCGGGCAGCGGTATGTGGCATGGTCCCTCATATTTGTCCAAATACTTTGTGGCCGGCGTATCGAAGCCGAAGCGTTTGGCCGAGCTTTAAATCTGCTCCGGGCAGTTGTCAGTCGCCGACACTCGGCCGCAATGGACGATGCTGTGATGACAGATTCAAACATAATGTTTGTTCCATGTCCCTTCCCTCCTCTTGCCACACTGTGGTGATGGAGTGGACAGCCAGAGCTCTCGGTTGATGTTAATGGATTGCATCGTGTCAACATGCCTGCACTGCTGCATTGGGAAAAATCTGCATTCGAAGCAGCTTAACTGAGGGATTTATTTTGTCATGCGAGTCAAAGCTGCGCAATCTCTTTGTTTTATGGCGAAAGTTTCTTTCATTTCCGAGCCATGTATGACAGCAGTTTCCATGGCAAAGTTTCAAGGTTAGTTCGCCTGTCTCTATCCTGGCTCCTGGTCTTCCCCGCTTAATTGCCAACAAAATACAGGCCTATTCTGTGTGGACCGCCAGGGCATGCCATAAATTTGTATAGGCCCTTATCAGGTGTGGGCTGTTCCCTTGTTCCCGTGGCTTTTCATGATTTTCAATCTCTCGCAGAGTAAGTAATAATAAATTATGTTTTATTTGCGAGCATGTTGTCAATGGGGCCCTGCCAAATTGATATTTATGTGTATACACAGCCATTTATAGCTTTTTGTGATCCAAATTGCTCGCCGGCTTAAAGGTTCGGCTCGCGGGCCGCCTGTTCCGCTGGCTGATTTATTGATGAGAACATTAAATGCTGGCAACATTCCAATCTTCTTATTGAGTTTTCGTTCCGCGATTCCCTTTGCAGCTCGGATCCGACCTAAGCTCTTAAAACTGAACGACAAGTCGTCTTCATTGTGCACTCCCCCAAATGGGAGCTCCAGATTATTCTTGTTGTTTTGCCAAGTATTCGTTATAATTTCCGTTTCCTCCAATCGCCATTTTCCCCATTGTTCGACGGTCCATTGTAGAGTTTTTCCGCTTACATTGTCCCCAGTTAGCAGCAGTTTTAAAGCCATTTTCGCTGGCCAAAACTTTTTCCTTCGCTGTGGCCTGGAATTAATTTGCTATATAAAACTGATTAATGTCTGCGCGGGTTATTTATGGCCATAAGGCCCAGGGAGGCCCACAGCCAGGGCCGGCCTCCGCACTTTGCTCCTGCTCGGATTGCGGCAATGATGAGTCCGGCATAATTAGGCTGCTGGGCCGGCACGTGGTGCCGTCTATTAACTGATGAATATGCAACGATGTTTGCTGCGGCCGCCTCATCCATTCCGTAAATGAATTTCATAATGCGCCCATTAGGCGCGCTCACCTTTTGCTCAGGCACCTCCTACACTTAATTAGTTATTCTTCCCTGGGCTACGGCCCAGCACTTGGCTAAGACCACGGCGTCTTAGCTGGCACCCTAGGCTGCCATAGGAACCGACATCGGCTTCCGGAAACACAGCTTATTCAACGCGGCAGATGCGTCAGTCCTGGAGAGCCGTTCGCGTGCCCTTTGGCTGCAGCCTGCAGCCCTCGAATCGAATTCAATTACCACTCCAGTCAGCCGTGCATATGGCTGGCATAAATAGGAAATTGAATATACGAAGGATGTCGGCATAGGCAGTCGATCCTGGCAAAATCATCCGAGGACAGCCGTCAACTGCCAGCCCTCGATAGTGGCTTCAGTGACTCACTCACTATTCTGTTCCGCGCTGGCTGACAGGAATCTGTTCGTCTGTCGCCGCTGCGACAGGACTCACCTGTCCAATAACGAGATATTACTCATTTCCTCCGATTTCCTTCGCCTTGCGTCTCTTGATAAATGAAAGTTCGGCTGCTTTCCCATCATCGCCGGCGGTTAGTGGGCGTCCGCGGCTAATGCCATGGACAAGACTGAGCTGGTCGAATGATTTATCGCAGGCAGTGATTTACTTCAGGACTTCTGTTTCTGCTAATGTTGTCACATCGGGATCAACTAGTCCAACCAGTCGGAGAACGATGATGATGATGGTTTGATGGACACAACGGGTGTAAATTAATCAAACAAGAAAAGTTACTCCTTTGGGAGAGCAGGCCGTCTCCAGTCAGGTGGCTCTGGTAGCAAGTCCGTGGTCGAGTGACCGTGCTGGAATAACAAACCAGTTACCCTTTACCAGGGCCACTCAGACCCGAAGATTAACTGGAGCCATTTATCATAAAATCGTTCTGCGTGTCGCCTCCCCGCCGTTCCCAATCCCCCGGCAATCGACTGGACACGGACCACAAAGGGCTATAAATAATCCCAAGGAGCTGTGGAAGAAAGACGTTTGTATCTTGTATCTTTTATTCTTTTTCGTGTCCCACACATTGCTGGCAACTCCACCTCGTCCAAAACAACAGAACTGTGTTCGCATTTATCTTTTCAGCTAGCAAATAATGCGATTGCAGGGGAAATGCAAATGAAATGAAAAGAAAAATCAAATAAAAGAGCAAATGATTAATTTGCATACAAATTTCGATTCATTTACAGCGCGGTGACCGTGGGCGGAGCCCCCTTTGTGTGGGCTCGCTTAATTTCCCATTCAGAGCAAAGAAAACTGTTTTTATTTTGCTACCTTGGGGCCCTAATTTATTTTGGGCTGACCGAATCGGGGGCTTCACTTAAGCCGCAAACCTCAACCAGCTGGGTTCCCGAGTCGAGTTTTCCTTAAGCGTTGCGAGCCTCCTCTTGCCCATTGTGGGTCTGGCCATATGCTCTGCGCCACCAAACACAATTAGTGTGCCCCAGAATTGTTATGGAAATTGTAATTTTTCTCCGATGAAGCTTGCGCCTGATTTCTTAAGTGAAAAAGCTGTAAAGGCTTTGATATTAAATTGGATGTATGGATGTTACATACGAGTATATCGACAGGAAAAGTCTGATATGATAAATCGACAAAAATGCTGCAATCAATAAATAGCATAGTGAAAGTTCAATATATCGATATGTGGAATATCGGCTTTAAAATATCAATATTTTGAAAAAATATCCTATATATTTTAATCCGTTTGCCTTATTTATTTATTTGCTTAAACACCTTCAAAACAACATTTTGATTATTTCTTTATAATTATGATAGTCTGCTCTTCTTTGGCACAGTCCGATATATCCACAAGAATGTCGATGTATCGCACATATATCGCAACTTTAAAATGGAAAATATTTATATCACTTTGGTCGGTAGACCAACAAGTCTACCTCGTGCTCAAGGAGCAAGGATATGTATATAGTATATAGTCGAAGAATTAAAAAACTTCTACGGTAGTCCGATTAAAACCATTTAGTTCTTGATCTTGATCAAATGGTATTGTAAAGCTCTACAAAACCTCACTTTTATAAACTGCAGGAGAAATATAAGTGAAAGTGGAGGTGGAGTGAAGGTACCATAATTAAATTGAAGACTAACTTTTAATTTTAAATAAGCGTCGAATGATGTATCTTTCATTTATAAAATCTTCGTTTTAGAGTTCTTAAGCTCGCCTTGTTAAGATCTGGTATTTCGATATATCGATATTTCCTGCCATCCCTAATTTGATTCGCATTAAGAAACATCAATTGAGAAAATATGGTATAGTGGAAAATATATCCATTCCATTCATAGCATTATTTGAACGTAGCAAATTAACATTAAATCTGTCGCTAGGAAATTGAGCAGATATTTTGGTTTCATTTTTCTTAAGAAGCGTTCCCCCAACTCATTTCTCAAGTTATCTAGAAAATTGCGGTTCTTGTTTACATTCCTGCCCAAGTCACTCGAACTAGACTTGTTTTCGGAAATACCGCTGCCAGTCCCGCCTCACCTCACACCGTTCTGTTTTTCACTTTCCTCTCGATAGTATGTAGGAGACAGTATCGCGAAAATTCAATTCAATGGTACAGGACCTGCCATGCATCAAATGCGAGTGTGTGTGTGGCATTGACAAGCAAACAAGGAGCGGGAAAGGATAAAGGAATATAGGGGCCAGGAGCATTGGGGGCAACCATCCACCTCACCTCCGACCAGCTGCCAGTGTCGAAACATTTTGTGATACATGGCTCTCATGGGGGCCACTTGTCACAGTTAAACAATTTGTAATGAATTTTCGAGTGAGTGTCTGGGATCGCAGAGCGTTGTCTCCCACAAAGGGCTCCGGATAGACCGGGGATTTCAGAACCGGAAGTCCGCTATAGACGAATTAATTTGACCGGCTGCAAAGACTAACCATATTTCGGTGCTCCATCGAGGTTGCCCATCGAGGTATCCCAGCTCTTTATTGCCGAGATAAACAACTTAAGGATGATTGCGTCCTGAATAAAAAGAAACGATCGCCGACCAGCGTGGGCATTAGATGATCTGATAGGGAGCAAAGAAATTCGCCATAAACAGCTCGGCGTAAACAAGTCAGGGGATGGACATGCACTGTCTGCCAGCCAGCCAAATATTTACAGAATATTTGGATCTGGCTGAGAAGTGGCTAAATTGCTGGCATCGACCACATGAAATCAATTAAAATATTCGGCCAACTGCTTGCAGCACATAAAGCAGCGTTGGGGAAGGCGAAGGCATGGGGCATGATAATAACCATAAAAAGTAATTGAAAGTACGCCGCGAGATGCGACTATAATAAATTGCGTATCCGCCGCGTGGCAACATGCAAGAGCTGGCTGAGAGGGATGAACTGACTGTGGAGAATATGAGCGATAATTGAAAATTACCAAAATAATGAAAATAATGAAAATAGTCGGAAATGAACTACGATGGCCCCTTGTTTATTTCGAGAGCAATCACGCTCCCAAGGAAACCAAACAAAGCAAAAGGCAAATTTCCAATGGGCACCAGTGAGTGGCCTGGGCAGCGGGCGGGGGAAGCGTTATTGCGGGAGTGCAAGTGGAAGTGGAGGTGGTGAGGCACTTTGCCCAGCTGTCCATCACATGGCCAATGGAATGCTCACTAGTCGAGCAAAAGTGAAAATTAATTAAAATACTCAGAGCATTGGGCTTCCTCGCCCCCTCACCCGCTGCGAGTACGCATCTCTTGTTTTGATTTTCACCAATTTCCATGGCAGCGCCAACTGGGCAGCGTGCGGCGGGAGCCTCAAATATTTGCCAAATAATTAATCATGCCACATCGTGGCCGAAATCTCTGACAGATCCGCGCGAGTGAAACGCCTACGTCAGTGTCCCCGTCACTCTACCGCCCCGTTCGTCCCCCATTCCGGGGCCACACGCCTGTGGGCCACTGATAAAGGCACACAGCTTCATCATCGCCGGCCCCTGGAGGCCGACGGGCGCCTGCACAGATTACGATAAATTTTTAAATAAAGGCGACAGCTGAAGTTGTCTGCACGCCTCGTTGACTGATGGCCAGGGCTTACCCACGGCCGAACTTGATTCCGGGGAATCCCCAAGCCACTTGTTCGGAAGCAAGTCTCCTTGTCCGGCGATTAGTCAGCAGCACAGAAATTAAAGTAATCAATTATTGTTCACCCAACTGTTCCCCTTGCAGCCCCTCACTGAGCATAAATCATTATTAGTCGCACTCCTTGCACGGAGGACAGTCACAGGTGGGCAAGTACAGGAACTCGCTGTCCGTCCAGAAGTCCACCAGCGAGCGCTGCTGCGGGGTATCCAGGTGCTTGAGGCAGCAGGCAAAGAGCTCGCCCTGCCGCACATGCCGCATGTGGCCGGCAGCCACCTCTGACATGAACTTGTCCACAGGAGAGGCCTGGGAGCCGCAGCCCCGCACAGGCACAGCCCGCATGCGTAGCCGATGCTCCTTTGAGGCGTTCAGGTCGATGAGCACGGTGGAGGTGGCCCGCTTGTTGAAGACGCTCCTGCTCAGCTTGTCGTCCACGAAGAAGTCGAAATGGTCCACGCAGTCCAGGTCGTGGGTGAACCACTTGAGCGTCAGGGATCCGCCGTCCAGCCGGCAGGCGCCGCAAATGCTCACCGGGTAGCTGACACGCGCCGGCGGATGACGACGGGTGCCGTGCAGGTTGGCCTGGATCCCCTTGCGTACCGCCGACAGCGCACAGAGGTCCATGAAAAAGTTCTTGGCCAGCAGCTTGGACTGCATCCGCTTCTGGCCCTCGGGTGACTGGAAGTACTCTACTCGCCTCACGGCCCTCCGCATGTCCTGGCAGTGGTGGCACTTGCACTCCTCCTGGTAGGTACGACAGCTGGAATCATCTTCGACGTCCTTGTCAGTGCTCTCTCCAGACTGGGTCACGCCCCCCTCCTCGGGACTAACCAAGGCGAAGAGAAAATTTACTTTTCGCGGGGAAATCTGACTAATCTCTTGCTGACTTTCTGGTCTCTTCGACTCGACGGATCCATTGGATAAACGTTCAACCTGGAAATGTGACTCCTCATCCACTACGTCGTCTGCCTTGTGCGACAAGACAGAAGTGACAGAGATTCGTGGTGACACCTTCGGCGTGTTTTCTGCAGATTGTTGGACCGACACCAGATTGATTCTGTGGGTTAAGTCGTCCGATTTCGGCGTTTCAACGGTTTGGGAATGGGGTTCAGGTGAGCTGACCAGCACGAATGTCGGTTCGCTTGCCGCGGTTGAGAGTGGAAAATTTCGGGGAGACATCGTGGTAGATCTTATGGGTGAGCTCTTTCGGGTAGGATTCAGAGTCTGGGATAAGGACCTACAGCTGGAGCTCCTGCCCGAAATATTGATTTCCTCGCCCTTAGGATGTTCTGGAGTCAAGTCCTTCTCTAAGGCACTGCCGGTAGTCGCAGGAAGTAACTCAGATTCTACCACGTCGAGTTCTTGGCTTTTGGACTGTCTCTGAATGGATACGTAGGATTTCTGGGTGCCATCGCTTAGGTAGTCAGCTTCCTTAGTGCTCAGCTGGGTCGTGGGCGTGTAGCCCGTTAGCGGGGTGACGTCCGTGAGCCAGCTGCTCGACATGTCGTACTTCAGGGGGTTGAAGGAGAAGTTGGAGTGGTTCGTACTTGTGGTCACCTTCGAAGGGCTGCCAATGGTTAACTGAGGCGTGCCGCTCGACAGGAGCGTATCGTTCGACTGGCTGAGATAGGGATTTTCTCTCCGGACTAGCTGAGAGTCTGAGGAGTCCTTGGTCACAACCTCTTTCGAGGCGCCGGTGTGCGAGCCGGAGTGGCTGCTGCTCTTGATGAAGTTGTAGAAGAGCTTCTTTACAGAAGTGAAGGATTCTCCTGCTCTAACCAAGGCGACCGTGCCCCTGAGGAACTGTTTGATGGACGAACAGGAGGTATCCATATTATAAGACTGTTCGGTGTTCTCTGACCGAGTTCGGACCAACGCACAGGTCTCGGCGGATGCTTCTGGTTCAACGTCCAAAGATTCCACATTCGAGGAGTCCTTGCGAACCCATTTGTTCAGGGAACTGTCGCTCGGGGTACTGTTCCTTGTCCGACGGATCGAGACCTCCGAGCTGCCACTGTTCTCCGGGCTAACCAACGCAAACACGGTTGTCTGCGGGCTGGATCGGAAGCTGGAACCGCTCTTAATGGAGCTTCTTAGCTTGGACGCACTTTCGCTGCTGGGCAAACCCGAGTGCGTTTCGTCGGGCAGAACGATGTTTACTTTCTTCGACATACTGACAATTTAACGTGGAAACTAGCTGCCGTTTAAAGAGTGATTTTATGTTATAGTTCGATAAGTTTTCGACAATAAATAAAATCTAGGGCACGGCCGACTCTGCTTTTTCAGCTTGATGGCGAAAGACCACACTGTGTTCAATCATCTTCAATGGTGCTTAATGTCCAGGACCCCGGGCGAGGCAGGGATGTTCATCTTGCTGTGTCTGGCCTCTGGCGCCGTAACTCAGTATCGCGATAGATGGGCGAGCACAAATTTGCATAACTCGTGGACCTTTCAGCGCATATTAAATAAGTCCGGGGGCCGGGGCCGGGGCCGGTGCCGAAGGGATGCGTCCTGTCCTCGAGGCACATCAGATATTTTTGACTCTAATTAGAGCGGCACGGACCATAATGAGTTGCCATTAGGCGCGGAGGCGAGGAACTGTGCAGTGATGGATTCGGATTCCTGGCAACCTTAAAGCGTCGCTAAGCGTGGCTTTAAGCGGCCGACTCCCGCCGGGCTTATTATTCGGCTTGGATGCGTAAAAGGCACGGCGAATGATTAACAGGCATGCCACATTACACATACGCCGCGTTGCCGCAGCTACAACTGAGGCACGCAAGTGTATTAAATTATGTTTGCCTCTGATTTATCTGGCACGTAAGAGTGCTACCCTGCGGAGCGGGCAACCGGCTCCGGCTCCGGCTAACAATACCCTGCTTCTATCTGACTTTGTCTCTGCCGCTGCCTTGCGTCGCGGCGGGGAGCCCGGGAATCCTCTGTGAAACAATGGCTGCGGGGACAAGGGCTTTCTAAGCCCGAGTCCCGACAACCGGAATGGATTCGGCTCGTACCAAAAGCCTAAATCATAAATAAATGTTTTTACCTAGACAAGCGCTTACAACATCTTTTTATGGATGCCAAGGCTGCGTTTTACAGTCGCACCACCATTACAGGGCACTCTTTAAGGACGCGAATGGCGGAAACACGACCGAACTTAATGGGGGAAGAGTAAAAATAAAATTCAATTAAATCGATCAAGGGCTGTCTGCCTTTGGGGGCGTGTCTACGCGGCAAATT
This sequence comes from Drosophila parvula, assembly GCA_018904695.1. Classification (NCBI taxonomy): domain Eukaryota; kingdom Metazoa; phylum Arthropoda; class Insecta; order Diptera; family Drosophilidae; genus Drosophila; species Drosophila parvula. The sequence continues at coordinate 103,070 of JAEIIG010038183.1, read as the reverse complement.
TTAATCATTTCTCTTATTGGCCATTCCCCGATGATGACTATTGGGTGCCTACTGGGGCCCCAAGGAACGCGATGGAGTCACTTACTGAAAATTGCATGTCCACCGCCTCAGAATAGGCGGACACTTTAACTTTTCCGCCTCTGGCAGACGAAAGAAAAACTCCTAATTCAAAAGTTTTCTTTCCTCGGTCAAAAAAAAACCGAAAAAGTTTTCTTTTGCCATGGAGAAGACGCTGGTGTGGTTGGTCTTTGTTGTTGCTACATATTTGACATTTTGCTGACAGTTTTTTTTAGTGGAATAAATAATTGACGCGCGGAGTGAATTTATGAGGGGCAAGATGAAACGAAGCCACACAACAGAGGGATCACGTCGTAAAAAGAGCAGACCTTAAAGCTGGCCCAAGACTGTCCTGTTTTTCGTCTTTTCCGCCTTCCCTAAGTTCAAGTTCGATTCGCACACAAAAGATGGATGAAATCATAAAAGCTCACGACCCCGATGATTATATACATACATGGGCCGCCTGATTTTGTGTGAAATTTTATTTATTCCCACCACCTCTCACCAACGCATTTGTGCAGGCTATTAGGTCCGGCTGAGCGTTCCATTTGGCAGCAATTGACCCCAATCCCATTAGAAGTCGTGGCCAGAGGTCAGTGGGCACGAGGGGGCACGGAACCCTTGTGCAATGACTTTAATATCCGCCCTCCGGAGCAACCCTTTACGGCAGACCCACACACATGCCATTGTGCAAGCCCCCAGATCGAAATTTATCCTCCGCGCTGAAAAACAATGAAATGAATGAATGGCCTGGCCATTAATAATTTCTCCTCCGTTTGTGCCCGTCAACAATTGAGGGCCAGCAAACACTTTCAAGATGCTCTCCGTAAATATTTGACTTTATGCCGAGCGAATGCATCGCTGGCCCAGCAGGGGAGGCACCTGACCAGGCCCCGCGCCAAGGAGTGCACTCTTTGATTAGATTTGCTGGGAACAGTCTTAGGAGCCGGCCTCCAATGGATTACCATTTGCCGCACAGATCTCGTTGCCACAATCAAAATAAATAAATAACGAAAGCGAAATCGGCGGCGGCAGTGGCGGCATTCACCCAATGGCAAATGGGTACGGCTGTCGGGGCAATCTACTATCAAATTGAAATTGAAACAGTATCGACGAGCTGCGGCAAACGGCAGCCGGGGTAAGCCCGCCTCAGACTCCGGCCAAAGCCAGGCCCCGTGTCAGGCTCAGTCTCGCCTTCGTATGGGGGGATAAGTGCGTCTGATTGCGACTTGAAAGTATTTGCTTCTACACGAATGATTTTGTATTAGTTGGACCGGTGGAGGGGGCTCGGAGGTCGGGACTGAGAATTTGTGGATACGGCAGCGGCGACTGAGCGTGAGAGATAATCACAGGCGGCAAGGGTAGCTGGAAGGGCGGAGATAATTGGATGTGGCAGGGGCTGTAAAATCGTGTGTAATGCAAACATGGCCAACGACTGCATGTTAAGGAGATTCTTTATTGTGCAGATACGCACCACAGACATGGCAATGCCGGATCATAAATTCTATCTGCCTACCCTGCGTATGTGGGATATTTATGAGCTGCATAGGTAATGCATTCGCCTATCCAGATAAACCGCAGCATCTGCTGCATGGCCGGGCGTCCGATTAAAGTTAGTTTTATTTCCATCGGTAGGCAGCATAGTATCTGACCGAAAACCATCTCTTTCCGTCTTTTCGCCCGCAGCAGCTTCCGGCGCCAACTGGCGAAAGTCAACCAACAAGCGACAGACAGGCAGCGTTCTGTGGTCTCGGCCAAACACAATGTGCAGAATAAAACACGGAACCTTGGCAACACCAGCAGCAGCAGCTCCACGCCAGACCCAGACATAAGCTAGGAGCAATAACCCAGGACCTGCGGTCTTTGGAGGCATACCCACGGAAACGGAAGTGGCCAAAGCGAGGCCATTAAGCACCACGCACAGTAGCAGCATTCAGACATTCCAATACGTGAATACGGACGCAATGGACATAACCCAAGCGCTGGTAGCCAGTCTGGCGCACGCCCCCCTGGACATCAGTGGCGAGGCCAACGGGAGCGGGAGCGGGGGCAACGATAGCGCCTTCCTGGCAACGGGAGAGGAGCACAACGCAAGCGCCGACGGCGGAATGGTGCCGTATGTGCCAGTGCTGGACCGCCCCGAGACATACATTGTCACCGTGCTGTACACGCTCATCTTCATCGTGGGCGTGCTGGGCAACGGCACGCTGGTCATCATCTTCTTTCGGCACCGCTCCATGCGCAACATACCCAACACGTAAGTGGATATTACGGGCGCCGTCGGGGGCCGCCGGCAGTGCTCCAGTCCTAGGGTCTGCAATAATATTTATTGGCGGGCTTCCGCTCAGATACGGCCTGGCCTGCCTCTGCTGGAGACACTCGTCGCGGGCCCATAAATAATAATGTGTGTTGTATGGCCGCACATTTGGGCCCGAAATGAGCTCGTCACTCCCCGAAAGACGGTTCGAATTGCTTCTCAAAATTCATGGGCTGACTTATGAGCTGCATTTGATTTTATTGCCTCCACAGAAGACACCACACATCCGGGCCCAGGCCCGGAGTAAATGAAGGGCCCCGTCGAATAAGAATCGAACAGTGAAAATTGTGTCAAACAGTCTGTTGTCTGCGATTTCGCAATATGAAGTAGCGCCTGCTGCCAGCACAAAAGCTGAATATATTAATAGTTGCGAAATACTCGTATATTCGGTTCCACTTAGTCACGATCGCAGGCTGGACCGCAGCCGGCAAGCTGACACACTTTCGAATCGATAACCGAGGTTACATCCCCTGGCTTGTTGCATAAACTTCGAAATAATTCCAAAGGATGTAGTCGAACTGCGTGTACGCACATTCAGACCGAGACTCGTCCTTTTCGCTTTACAAACTATTCCGCCGCGCCAGGCCAACAGCTGGCGGCTCAACTGGGGTGGCTATGCAAATGCTTATTAACTTTTCCAAGCTCCTCCACTGCTCCTTCCCTGTAGCGAAATTCGAATAAATTCAAATGTAGATTCAATCAAAAGTTTTCTAAGCTGTAGGTGACAGCAGGAGGGAGGGATGGCCAGCCCTTTCTGTCCCAGTTTAAGTTTTATTAAAGCAAGTCCGACACCGGGGAGAACGTGGAGACGCCGCTGACGGAGTCGGTAGGCCGGGTGGAGCCAGGCCAGGAGCCAGGCCAGGAGCTGCAGGTGGTCATAATTCGCCACTGATTGCCCGCAAATTGCCACTTTCCACACTTTCGCCTGAACGGCTGCAATCAGAGGGTCAGTGATTGTAATAGTGCTTGTGATTGCTTCTGCGATTGCGATTGCGATTGTGGTCGAATGTCGTCCTGCCAGCGAAGGAAAGTTTGCAGTTCGTTTGCCTACTTTGTCGCGACTGTTTGTCTAGACAGTATGTCATGTATGTTGAAATTCACGTCACATGCAATCAGCCGAGTCAGCCAGGAGCTCTAATGACTCCCCATCCATCCATTCCCGCCCCGTGCTCACGCGGCAGGTCGTGGCAGGTCGTGGGAGGTCGTGGGTGGTTGTGGGTGATGATGTCAAAGCGATTTGCCTTACCAAATCCCTCCCAGTCACTCCTTCGCTGTGACTTCCACACTCAAGTTGAACAAGTGCTTCAGCGTTTACTGTATGGGTTTATAGACAGCTCATACCTTCAAAATGTCGAAACACACTTTCGCCTAACAGCACACTAATAAATACTGTACGTACAGATACATATGTAGTAGACCAGATAGTATTTTACTAACGATACTTGCTTCTATAAATAGCACCAGCAACCCCACTTGTTATTCGTTTTGATAGCAATTTAAGATGCTCTGGGGTAAAAGTCAGTCGTCACATGCTCCTCCATGGGAACATCACTGAATTACTGGGAAGGCTGGGGCGTCCAAGTGTGGTGCTGGGTAGGGGCATTGTGACCCATGTCAAGGGGGTGAACACAAAGGCATTCCTTCCAAGCGAGTGAACAGCCAATCACACCGGGTTGACGGGCTCTTCGAGGGAGAGAGTAACGTGTTTCCAATTCCAACATAACCCTTTCCAGCTACATCCTGTCGCTGGCCCTGGCCGATCTGCTAGTGATTCTGGTGTGCGTGCCCGTGGCCACCATTGTCTACACGCAGGAGAGCTGGCCCTTCGAGCGGAACATGTGCCGCATCAGCGAGTTTTTCAAAGACATCTCCATCGGCGTGTCCGTGTTCACGCTGACCGCCCTCTCCGGCGAGCGTTACTGTGCCATCGTGAATCCCCTGCGGAAGCTCCAGGTAAGTAGCTAAGGACATTCGCTAAAAGTTGGGCCAAGTTCTATCTATCCAAGTTCTATATCTACCGTCTATCGCACAGACCAAGCCGCTTACCGTCTTCACCGCCGTCATGATCTGGATCCTGGCCATTCTGCTGGGCATGCCCTCGTTCCTGGTCTCCGACATCAAGTCCTACCCCGTGCTGACGGCCAATGGCAACATGACCATCGAAGTGTGCTCCCCCTTTCGTAACCCGGAGTATGCACAGTGAGTTCGCCATGATTCGGGTCACAAAAGTGGTCTGGGAATCGCAGGGAAAACTGGACCACTTTCAGGGTGAATCTGGGCAAAGAAATTTAGAATTTATGACCACTTCAAAGTACCCCTCCGCACGGAGCCGCACATCTACCTCTCCAGCTGGACCTGCAGATAAGATTAAGCATTAATGCACCCTCTGCCGCATCCTGTGCAGCTGCTCCTACCTGCTGATCTGCGCACGCCCATGCCGTGACTCCTTATCGACGTGCTTACGTCCGGGCGGGCTTAAGTCCTTCTCCCCATCTACGTAGCTATTGTGGCGCAATTTGGAAATCCTTTCGACCGGCTGGCGTCAGCTGTTGCCACATAATCTGTCTGCGATGTAATTTGCACAAATCCCGGACAAGAAGCTGCCACAGCCGTGTCCGGGGGCAGCAGCCGGCCCTCAACCGGTCGCTAATTTTTCATTTGCGGCATGCCGACATGCTTTATTTTTATTTTTATAGCACTTGCTGGCATGTGTTTGTCGCCGCATTAAGCGACACAAAATGAGGATGAAATGTCACTCGGAGCGTGTAAGCCGAGGAAGGGCTTCCCGATTTCCTGATTTTCCTTCTGCTTTTCTGGCCATCCGTCCCAGCAACGTAATCAAATGTTTCCCATTCGGGGGACCATTTTAATAGCCTGCAATGTTGTACAAGTATATGCGTGGAATCCTTAAAATCCCCTTATTACGAGGGGAAATTGAAATGGCGTTCCCTAGCTGGGGGGCGACTGTATTCCCATGACGACTACGTTGCAAAAAACCGGAACAGTTTCTGGTTCGAGGAGCACGAGTTTCCTGGTCACTTCCCACTCCTCCCTCTTCTAGGTACATGGTAGCGGCCAAGGCGTTCATCTACTACCTGCTGCCGCTGTCCATCATCGGGGCGCTTTACATTATGATGGCCAAGCGGCTCCACATCAGCGCCCGCGACATGCCGGGCGAACAGCAGAGCATGCAGAGTCGCACTCAGGCCAGAGCCCGCCGTCACGTGGCCCGCATGGTGGTGGCCTTCGTGGTGGGTAAGTATTCGCCGACCGCCAGAGGCTTCTCCTCCTACAGCCCACCGCCAGCGACTGGCCCCACTAACCGCCTTCGAACTGTCCTTTCAGTTTTCTTCATCTGCTTCTTTCCGTACCATGTCTTCGAGCTGTGGTATCACTTTTATCCCACGGCTGAAGAGGACTTCGATGACTTCTGGAACGTGCTGCGCATCGTGGGATTCTGCACGAGGTGAGGGGCGTCTTTGTTGGGCGGGCTCAGCAGTTTTATTCCGCCCAGGGGACATTTTTCTTGATCCCCTGCATGCACTCGCAGTCCTTGCAGTCCTCGCTGTCCTCGCAGTCCTCGCATTCCTCGAGGGTCCCGCAATTTATGGCCAGACCCGCACTCATTCACACACAGCGAGGAGTGCCGAAAGGAGCCAAAAAGAGATGCACGGCCAGAATGCATATGGCTGTTCTTGAGCGTCTGTCTCCTTTAAAGTTTGTCCAAACATTTTTGCTGCACTGCCTTTGGCGCCGAGCCAGCGTTTGGCATATTTTTTAATTGAAACTGATTACGCCCTCCCTGTCGTTTCCCCGCTCCCTCGCTCTCCTCCCACTCGGAAGTACGTTTATTTTTGTTGACAGCTTTCCCCCTCACAACTTTGCAAACCTCTGTCCTCCGTCCCGGTGCCACTTTGGGCGTCACTTAGCGCAGTAAAGCTCGCAAAATAATGTGTCAGCAATTTGGTGGCTTAATTCGCTGCCCGGCCACGGGGACCGAACGTAATTTGAATTCTGCGCCAGTGGATGCAAATGGGTAAACCGTCCAATACTCGTATAGTAATGTGGCACAAAGTAGAGGTGGCATCTGGGTCCGGGACGAAAGGTCCACCCGTTAAGCAGAGAAAGTCAAGGGAATAAATGGACGTTTGATGCCCTACGGTCAGTGCTCTCAAGTGGTCCAAGCACGTACCTCTTTGGGTCTTTTGGGCTTAAACGGAGCGGGAGCAGAAAATATAGTTTGCAACAAGTAAGAAAGCTGTGGTGCTATGGGTGAAACTAAAAGGCACAACTAATTAAAAAACTTAAATTAAACACTGCGAAACGCAGAAGAAAATGCGGACAAATAAGGCCAAAGCCGGCTAGGAACATGTTGAGCAAGACCCGTTCGTGCTGCAACACGCTGTAGATGTTGCAGAAGTTCAGAATGAACAGAAACTTTATAGCTTAATAACTCCGATATTTATTATCAAAATATCGCACAGCCCAAGTGTCTTTATTTCATATCTTTTTACTTTACACCAAAAACCAAGACTATAGCTTAGTTGTGCATTTTTCATGTTTTTCTCTGTGATCTGCGAACGGACATACATATGGACGTGCGGACATGGCTAAATCAACTTGCCTGGTGATGCTGATCAAGAATATATATATTTTATGGTGTTCGAGATGCTTCCTTCTGCCTGTTACATACATTCTCTGTTGGCCCAAAGCTATAATACCCTTGTACCGGGTATAAAAGCTACTCTGCTTCGAATAGATTTGTATAGTACTGACAGATGGCTTGCTTGCATGTATTCTAAGGGTCGAACTTTCAATTGTTGTTTCCCAATATTATATTAGTGTTTATCTGACTAACAGATTGTTAACTAGAGTAATACCTCTAGTTAGAGTCTAAGGCCTTAGGTTACTACTGCATTTGTTTTCTTTTTTATTAGCTTAGTTCTTATTTAGTTTTATGCATTACATACTTTACGTTAAAACTTCGGCAACCTGCTACAGAGGAAAAAATCCCCAATTTTTGTGGGTTGATTGACAGTAAAGCTGCAGTCCAGTCATATGACTGGATTTAAAGTTGCTCTTATAGTACGTACAAGTTGACCTGGTTTTTGTTTTTGTTTCGGGAACTGTAATGACTGTCAGCTGCAGTTGTAGATACATTCGCTTTTCCGTAGTGGCTCTAACACGCCTGACATGGAGTGATGGCTGCTGGCCAACTCTTAGATATTTTATGCCTCTACATATGTAAGTAGTAATTCTCTACTGCAACTGTCAAATTAAATACTGTACGCATTTTGACATACAACTGAGTTTTTTTTTAAATTATTTATTGTATTATTTTAGTTTATAAATAAGTGCTACATATAACAACATATATTCATTAAACATTTTGTATGGCAAGCTATTGTAATCTAAATAGTAAATAGTAAAAGAGTTAATGTCACTACTTTTATAGGTTAATACACTTTAACTGCACATTGCACATTGCTGGTTCAATTCACTGTAGAGCAGTTAAAACCCGTAATGGGTTATGTAGCATATACGAGTATAGTCGCTTAAAGTGAACAATGCAGATTTGTTTTTGTGTAAGATAATTAAATACTGAATAAGAAAACATTAAATGGATAATAAGTTACTATTTTACCTCATTTTAACCATTACCATTGGAGGTGGGGGTTTCCTTATGGACTTTATTTTAGTTTATTTTGTTTTAGAAATTTGGTCATAGCATCAATTAAAAGCCTCAGGAACAATAATAAAAAATATAATATTATATATGGTACTTAAATCTAAACAAATAATGTTACAAACTCCTTGACCCTACTTAATTGGAGTATCGCTATTGCCTCACCCTCCCCTAAATATTTTTTAGTTTTGAGTACATTTTTATCAAAATATTCTGCCTGTGTTGAAGTTCGAACCTCAAGTATTCCCGAGACTATCTTTAGTAAAAAACAGAATATTCTTAGTTTAATCGACCCAGTGTGCAGCGTTATGGCATTTCCAGAGATTGCAATGTACTTTTTCAGCCAACAATGCCAGAACGATTTCAATGGAAGCTGTTCGAGACCCGCCCCTCAGCCCAATTCCTCTTCCTTTATTGGGACTAACCGTGGCGTGTGTTTTCAATTTGCAGCTTCCTTAACTCCTGCGTCAACCCCGTGGCTCTCTACTGCGTTTCCGGGGTGTTCCGGCAGCACTTCAACCGCTACCTCTGCTGCATCTGCGTCAAGCGGCAGCCGCACTTGCGGCAGCACTCCACGGCCACGGGCATGATGGACAACACCAGCGTGATGTCGATGCGCCGCTCCACGTACGTGGGCGGGTGCGGCCCCGGGGGCAATCTGCGGGCCTCGCTGCACAGGAACAGCAACCAGGGAGGTGGAGGAGGAGGAGGAGCTGGCCGTGGGGGCAGCTTTCACAGGCAGGACTCAATGCCCCTGCAGCACGGAAATGGCCACGGGTCAGCTGGAGGCGGCCAAGCCTCCGGACCTGGCTGCGGACCCGCCGGACGGGCAGTGGCCGTAGGCGAGAAGAGGTGAGGCACGCTTATCGTGGAGCTGCTGGAGGAGGAGGAGGTGGTGGTATCGTTGCAGGCCGACGAGCAGCTCTAAGCGAACACAATGCTCCATTGATTCCGCTTGGTATTAGCACCACCCGCACCCCGAAATCCGAAATCCACAGTCCACAACCCGCACTCTGCACCTGTGACCCTCAGGCCCTCACCTGGAGACTGGCATGGCCAGGCAATTTGTTTTTTGGCGCGGAACTGGACCTGTTTGAAATCGCTTCCTGCCGACGCCCCCGCTGTGCTGGGCTGACCGGAAGCATTAGCATCATTAGCATTTCACTGAACTCAGTGCCACTGTATATATGTTAAAGCAAACTTATTATGCATTAATACGCATCTACGTGTAATGTTATTCCGTACTCTAGTCGTATTGTATGTGATGTGTTAATTAAGTAAGTCACTAAGCACATTAAACGTAACTGGTAATTACGTAGCTCGTTGCAATAAAATAGCGTTTAACGAGCCACGGACACAAAACCCCGAATGGATGGGGAATCCACAAGCCCCAGCTAATTATCGAATGTGAACATTGCATATATCAATAGGCTTACTTACTTACGATTGCTGTAAATAAATGAATTCCATAATTGTTAAGAGCACCGGTGTTGTACTCGAATTCCAGAGTCCTAATGGCACCACAAAGTGTTGCCCGTTGGATAACTGGCTCCGTCGAAGGATGCGCGCTGTACAGGTATGAGTAAGTTCGTACCCACAACTCCTATTCGTAAGTTTAGTTATGTACATACATACAAATTATTGATTTTGACCGATAACAAAGCTGAAACACCGCTGCTTAAGTAATAATCTGTATTCGATGCTTCCAGCCTTATGTGTCGGTACGCAAGTGACCGCCTGCGTTACTAAACAGAGGCTAAACCCAGGGGATGCTTTAGGGCCCTCAGAAGGGAGGCCCCAACCCCTGAAGGGTCAGTCCGCTGGGAAGACGTAATTGATGTTCGAAGGATAACTGCGTTTTAATATTGTATAACAATTTGCTATTAACATTGTAAATTGAAACCTGAAGCACAAATAAAGCGAAATTGGATGTGAAACTGGGTCCTTTGTCTAAATATATTACAATATAAGATTGGATTGGGAACTAGAGGGAGTCGGAACTAGACAGAGTTCTCCCTCTTTGGCGGGAGGTAATTTTTCATTTCATCATGGTATACTTAGTTACTTAAGATTTCTCACTTTCCACAGATGAATTTAAAGAATTAGATTTGTTTTTTAATTAGGATTGCTAAATTTAGTCAGAAGGGACTTCTTCAAAGGTACTTCAAAACTTATAAAGTACCTTTAATAAAAAAAAAACACTTCTTAATGAGGTAACATAAATGTGACGATTGCACCTTCACTTAAATAAATTTATATTATTCAGTTTTCTGACGCATATAATAAAAAATAAGTTACAAATTATTTATAAACCTATTCGGCAAGCTGCTCTAACAATGGTCTTTAATTACAAGGACTTCATTTTATTTTTCTGCTCATCGTCACTACTCGAGCGGCAGTCTACTGTGATGAAAATATCTCAAAACTGTCTAAATGATTACATTATACGTTCACTATAAATCATTTATGAATTTATAGTACTTTTATGATTTAAGAACAGTTATCCATTATATCCTTAAAGGGTATTCTTATTTTAGTCTGAAGTTTACTATGCAGTTAAGGAGTCAGTATACATGCTCCTAATCAGCATCATCAGACGAGTCGATATAGCCTTGTCAGTGTTCCTATCCGTACGTTTGCCCGTTTCTACGCGAACATATCTCTCACTTGTTAATCAACCGGAATAAAACTTAGCAGACAGTCTTCATTCTATTCTATTAGTTTGGCCCGAACGGGGCTAGATCGGACGACTATATCATAAAGAAGCAAATTATAGCTTCGCCTAACTTTAAACATATTTTCATTTTTAAAATTGTTTAATTTTATGAAAATCGGTCTCATGTTTCAAGAGATGTCAAAAGAAATGACGGAAAATAATATAAAAAATTAATATAACTTTGTTATTTTTTGTCATTTTCCCCTTTAACCTAAGATACATTTATATTTTACAATTTTAAAATGATTTGTTAAATTGTATATAACTATTTTATGAACGATCGGTCAATTTGTGTGAGATACCAGCATTAGTTTTGGCTTTTTTGATTTATATAACACCTCCTTTTAAACACTTCCAGTAAGGTTTCTTTGATTGGTTTCCCAGTCCATCGGATATATCTAACTGCAGCCAGATTATTTTAGAAACTGTTAAGTGACATCGCATCCTTAAATGTAGGCGTTCAGCTTATACAGAGTACATTGTACACTGTTCACTGTTCATATTTTGGGAAAGACACCCATAAAATAAAACAGGAAACTGAATTAAAAACAAAGAAAGAACTTTTTAGTATTTACCTTTCCTGTTTGTTTCAGTAATAGAAAAGGTACAAAGGCTTACATACATAATATATATATACCAGTTACTCGAATTTGCATTTCTAAAAATCAATATTTAACCAGAAAGTGTCAGAAATATCCCACGCACCGACAACAAAGACCAGACACCGAAACAAGCTTAAATCGTCGATGCAATTTGTTGGGCCTCTGTGGGTCGTCAGTCGCCCTTATCAAGGCGAAATCGCAAAATTGCTTTGAAGTTTGGGGCCGGCAGCAGAGATCGGACTATTATCACAATTCCACACAAACTCCCTCCTGAACACCGCAGTCGGAAATCGGCAGGACGGGACTGGGAAAGACAATAAATACAATCTGGGCCCAGGCACACACACAAAATTTCATTAGGGCATGCCAATCAGGAGGCCACAGGCCGCATCCACAGGAGTTGGTGTATGTAAATTGGCCAAACACGGCTGAGGACTGAGGACACACCCCGCACGCACAATGCAGACAGAGTCAATAGTTATTGGCATCCCATAAATGGGGACTCCAAACGCTCCAATCTGACCCCGGGCGGGTTGGGCCAAGCAGGAGGCTGTCCATCCGCGGGCCTGGCAGCCGTCCGACCTATCGCCCCCCTTAATCACAACTGGACGGGCCGGGAGATAATTCCGGAGCCGGACAAACTCGGACTGCGGAGGCCAAAGTGCGGCCGCTCGGCAATTGGGCCATTCAGCCGGCACAGTCAAACTCAAAGGGCATCTGATTTATGCCAACGTAACTGAGTTCCATCCCGAACCACACGTGAGCAGGCTACCTCCGGCATTCGCCACAAATGCGGCACTGATTCGCCGGCAAATGGGCCTCGAGTGGACCTCAGATGTCCATCGCACAATTAGCTAATTATGTTACACTTTGCAGCCGCATCGGGTGAGTAGTTAAGTTGTCTGTTAACGACCGCAAACCGTAAAGCCAGTGGCTAGTGAAGTGGTAATTAGGCAAAGCTGCCAATGGCCCGGAATCCTGCTCCGGGGAGTTGGCCCTCATGCGTCCATAACTTCGAGTCGCTCTAAACTCAGACCGAGTGCTTGGTCCTGTCTCCTGTGGGCCAGTGTTGAATTAACAAAATCTTGTTGATGTGCCAGATATTGGTAAGTGCCAACTTGGCACCTCCTGAGCTGAGCTGTGAGGACTGGTTACGAGATTAGGCCATGCAGAGCGATCCTATGGGAACACAACCATGTTTGTTGGACCGCCACACAAGTGGTCCTGAGTGATTTATCGACGGGGCCGGAAGGGCACATCCTTTATGACATCGACGGCACAGTAATAACTAACAATTAGTGTGCGAAACACCATCGCCGGAGCAGCACGTGCCACGCCCATCTCAAGTCGCCTTCCGCTCCGCCCACTTGGCTCTTATCTTTTATGTGTTTAGGCATTCATAAGTCCTCATTATGTAGAATGTCTCCGGGAAGGTAGACAGACATCTGCTTGTCCCACCGACTCTGCTAAGTTCCTATATGTATGTATGTTGCACAGGCACGCAGACCGCAGTCCTGCTTAGGCGGCTGATGTCTGTCCCATATACCCTTTCTTGCGGGTGGCGCCATCACTTAGGGCATGCGTTTGCGACAACATAACAAACCATATTGAATTTTACACTTGCTGGTTCTATATTAAAGCTACAGGAGCTCTCCTTAAATCTTTTAAGATGTACATATCAATTTCTTCCTTAAACAGAACAAGTCGAATTAAATTAATTGAATGGCTTAGGAACCAGTAGATATTTAAAAAGCTACAGCCGTTCAATCCAGTAAAAAATCAAGCGAAACTGCTATGTATGTATATATTCTATTTGTATACTTAGTATATATGTATGTATATTTATTAGTCTTTATATTAATATTGTCGTTATTATTATAATTATTCTGATTTTTCATTGGTATATAGTCGTTTTAGGGACGTTACCTACCAATATATGATCACCTTAGTACCACATTGGGAATATCTTGATAAACCGTTGATTTTCAAACCGAACATTGTTGAGAGATCATTCATGAACAACTTCAAATATTAGTTTCTTACGTTTTCATCCATTAAAATGGAAAGGTAAAGTTTATCAGTTACCCTTCTATGAGATTGGTGTCACCAAATAGGGCAGCTCCAGCTTCAAAAGTATCTGAGATCTTCGTTTTCTTACAGACAGAATATTGACACTAAGTTATATTCACCTTGATATGTTGTGAATTCACTAAGATATATTTTAACACAAATAATTACACTTAACACAAATAATAGAATACTACAAACAAATATCTTCTCCAAGGACCATTATGATGCTTAGGATAGATCGTCATCATTACTTTGCTAAATTTTATTAATACGTTTATTACCTTGAATTGGCCAAAACTAATAAATGAATATGAACGCTGTGAAGAGTGTGCCAAGATTATTTATCTTTATTGTTTAATTAACGATATACATATTTAATAAGAAGGTTGAGTGTGTTATGGCATATCTTAGAACATAGACGCTCAACGCCTACCCTGTCCCGGCTCCCTTTCACGCTTTCCTTATCCTTGTTAATTGTTGCCCACTGTAAGCCGACAATGAGGAAAGAAGGGCGACCGAGTGGTCCGGTACTTGTCCGGGTCGTGGTCATGGTTTACAGACGATTCGTGTTCTGATTGCGGCTAAATTCTGACTCGCATTCCGGCCGGTTTATGCTTATAGTCCAGAAAGTTGTTTCCGGCTTCGTGCTGGCTTTGTCTGCTTGACGGCGCCTATTTCTTGGGATTTAATGAATGGCGGCTGCTTGCTGAGATAACGCTTTAACTAGATACGTTGTTTCCATTTATGTAATGAATTTTAGCTAATCAATGGTGATGGTGATGCTTTTTTAGATAGGTGAGCTTATGTTGTCGAGTTTATTGAAAATGTACTCGCTCTAAGTTTCGTTTCGTTTGCGCGAATTCAACATTATCTATCCATCAAAATGAAATCAATAGAAATCGAGGCACGTGGCAGACAGGAAGGGACCCCGACTTGGCTAGGACCCCTCATAGCGAGGAGGAAGCGGGAGCAATACAGGAATTCAACGGGAAGAGGGTTTGCGTGGGTGTTGTTGGGGTTGAACCTGTGGTGGCTGGCTGATACTTGGCGTAGGCCTGAAAAGTCATCAGCTTCCCGTTTTTTCCCACGCCAAAAAACGAGCGATGAAAAAACGAATTGGGAACGCAACAGGAAGACGATGAATTTAAATTGGATAGATTTTGACCTCCGCCACAACAGGCTGGGCAACACAGGGCACATGGATCCATGTGCCACCCGGAGGCACTTGCTCATAAGGGGCCCTGCAATAAAATCGGCACCTCTCCAGCTCCCAGGCATCTTTCCCTCGATCTTAGGGAGCGAACAAGCGGAGGTGGCGCCCTCGTAATAGGCTTATGCGCCTCCCAAAGCCTGCTTAAATGCATACGCACTTTATTTAATGACAGTTTCAAACAAAAACAACAACGAGAGGCAGAAGAGCGGAAACAGGAAGAACAGGTGGGCCTTTTCCTTCGCACAGTTCCCTCGGCAGTGACTAGAATGTTTTGCACGACGAAAAACCCTTACATCGCTTAAAAACATAATTCTAAACCATGTTCCTTAGAATTACGCACCTACCAAAAATTAGATGTCCTCAGAGTCAACGGTTACTCTAGAATTAAGCAACTGACTTCTATCCTCACCCCTCAGTTAAAGTTCCGGTTAAGAAAATGTTGTTGTTTAGCGTGTAAATGTTGGAGCTAACATAATAAATAAATAATAAATAATAATAAACAGCTTTCAGACAGATTTCAGATAGCCAACTGCAGAAGACGAGTGCAGCATCACAGCTGATTTTGATTTGAGTTGCGCTTAACAGCACAATTAGTTGGCTTACAGCAATAATCGATCATCAGCAGCAATATGTTATTTTGTTCACGCTCAGGTACATTTTATGACAAAATCGATTAACATTGGAATTAGTTTATCTGGTGATTAACTTTCCCGGTCAGATATCTAACTGAGACTTAAACAGTGAGGGTATAAAAGAGGCCGTAAGAAATTGTGCCACATAGAGCTTTTATAATTAAAATGGTCAACAAATTAATTAAAATTTTTCGCCTGTGCTCGGTAAAAGAACATCATCAACTTAACTGTGCCCTCGTCACCTGCCTCGCGCGTCTTCGGAAATCAAATGAAAAGTAATTAGTCAGGACATACACCCGCCCCCCCTAAAGAGCTGTCGCTTTGTTTTGCATTAATGGGATTTAGTGGAGGACTTTCAATCAGATTTGAGGCAGTCGGAGCAGCTGTTAGTCATCCTGGGAAAAAGCCGCGCCAAAAAGGAGAGTGGCATCGTAAGAGGCTTGCTTTTTATCTTAGCAGAAAGCCATTTCAATATTTCGCGACCCTTTTTTCGGCTCTGCTGGAAATTTTTGTCAGGCACTCGAGCCTGCGTTTATTTTGTCAGAAGCGTGGAGCCATTAAAAGTCAATTGGGCCGGAAATGCAAAGTGCCAGGCAGTCGAGAGTCCTGCACACCACACATGTGCTCCAAGTTTCGAGCCTCTTGGAAAACAGCGCAAATATTCAAAGTCCGCCCACGGGCTGGCACTGGAGCCCATATTTTGCCGTTGCTACATTCCGCTAAATTGACTTTAAACTTGCTAAGTTGGCCGCGCTTGGCTAACTCGTACATTCCTGGCCCTATCCCTGGCACAAAGCCATTTATGTTCTCTCAGATTGCCATTGGCCGCACCGAATCATCCGCCAGTTAAAGGGCTGGGGGACCTCCGAAAAGGAAAAGGAATGGCCCAGTTTAAAACTACATTTGGTAATGGCATCCAATATGCTAACTATTCGATCGATTGGATTGAGGGCCCTGGCCCCGTACTTGATAAAGAGCCGAGCGCCTGGGCCAAGAGCTCCGTTGTGGCTTCCATTTCAATTTCTCCTCAACTCTGTCGGAAGCGCACGGTTCGGTGGTGGTGTACACAATTTCCGACATCTCGGACTGCCTTGACCAGCTCGGTGGACTCCCTTGCTTCTCAGCTAAAGGCACGGCTCCGGGGCACTGACAGGGCCAGGTTTTGGGCAGAAACAAAGACAAAGGCAGACGCCCAGACAGAGCCCGGGAATTGCTTGCTTTCTTTACGATTATGGCCCACTTCTCGTTGCGTTCAGATCGTAATAAAGCTCGTTGTGGCTTTCACCATTCGATGAGTATGCAAATAAAGGCTTTTATGGCCGCGGACAACTGACACTCGGGCTGGGGCTTGGGTTCGAGCCAAGGAAGTGCCGCAGGACACGGCGAAGAGCTGTCCAAATAAGCCCCTGCCCGCCGGATGGATAATGTTTAATGGGGACAGGGCAGTTTCTTTTGCGTGCCTGATTTGATTGATTCCATGTTGGATTATCATTAGGCCTGGGCTCGAGTGGATCCTAGAGGGACGTTTAACTAATGCCGAATAAATACACACCCTCTGGAGCGGGAGCTCGAGTGGGCAGTAGTTCAGAGCCCTTTGTTACCAACCCCCGCTACTTTGAGCCACATTTTTAGGCTAATTGCAAAGTGCGGCAAAATCACGAGCGCAAAGTTTGAACTTGCATTACAAATTCCGCACTCTGCTCAACAAACATTGTCAAACGTAGTCCAACTTTAGCGACTGTCAAAGCTCGGGCATCAAATTTCCGATGATGGCAACCGGAGCGCGGCGCCGCCAACTTTCCCAGCCAAATTATTTTTCCTCAAATAAGTTTCATGACGTATAGCTGAAACTACAAAAACGGTGGCAAAAGTAAAAGGTGCTCTGTCATGCTTAGGGCGGTGCGGGGAAGGCGAGGATAATATTAAAATTTCACCTACACCCGGGTACAAATTGGTAGCACGTGTAATAGCTTCAGCGAAATAACAAGAAAGAAAGCTCCAGTAAAGTGCACTCGACTGTGAGAGCTATTAGACTCAAAATTACGGGCATGTTTATGAATATTTTACATTTAGTTATCATAATAACATTTATTTATCTTTATATTCAAACAAAAATTCCATTTATTTACCCTTGTAGGAGATTATAATTTTAGTGATATGTTTGCAAGGTCAGCATCAACAGACGAGCCGATCTAGCCATGGTCTTTTGTTTGTCTATTCACTAGGATATAAATCGGAATAGATCGGACGAGTATACATACATAGCTGCCATAAGAACAATCGATAAATTTATATGAAAGTGTAAAAATGTGGAAAAAAAATATATACCGAAATAGATCGATTTTCATTGTTCCGATAGCAAGACTGCAAGAGTATACAAACTTCGGCTTACCAAAGTTAGCTGCAGTTCTGTGAATTATTTTTTGTTTTATTATTTTGTAATAAATTGAAGCTCTTTCTCTCTTGTATGTCTTATGCCTTTATAAGGACAATTTAATATTTAAATTATTAATATATGTATGTATGTATAAACCAAATATCTTTTTACTAAACTATAATATTTCCTGGTATTGAAGCTCTTTCTCTTTTTTATGTCTTAGGCCTTTATAAGGACAATTTAATATTTAAATTATTAATATATGTATAAACCAAATATCTTTTTACTAAACTATAATATTTCCTGGTATTTGGATAGCGGTACTATTTTGACCGCAGCTGTTGACGAAATGGGACTCTGCGGCCGTCGCACATTCTCTGTGAAGATTTTTCACCGTCAACCAGGTTTCAATCAGCGGCAGCTATGTATGTTTGCGGCACGCTTAGCAAATTTCCCGAAATTGCGGCACATTATTTGGAGGCAATTCGGCATAACCACTTGGGAGTGTGTGCTCAGGACGGGGGCAGGGCTGCCTTATCTTCCGGCAACCTTTACGGCTGCCGCGAATCAGTAGCGCGTGCCCGCGATAAAAACCGCCCGAAAGTTGGTTGCCTGGTATCTCGGCATTAACCTGCCCGACTTTTAGTTGGAAAGAAGAATTAAAAGTTTCTCGCTCGTCTAGTTCATGTTAAATTTTCAGCTGGGTGCCAAAGCTCATTTGCTTTAATTAGCCGCCAGAATTATCATCTGCAAGTCGTGCCGTATCCTTGCACTCGCCGGAGCAGCTCGTGACTAATTAAATTTCACTCAGAACTGTTCAGCTATGACAACAATGGACCGAAGAACGCGGATGGGCTTCCGATGGAGTTCAACTGCCGTCGAACGAATCGGTTACTCCGCTTTTTCCGGCTTCCAGCTGCCTTTGGCAGGAATTCCTTTAAATGCGCATTTGTTTTCTTCTCTACGATTCCGATTTAACGTCTTTTTGGGTGCTGGGCCAGCACAAGTTTGGAATTTTATTGTCTCGGCTTAGAACCTAGATGCAGGGGAGATTTGAACACCCAAAAACTTCCGCCCCGAGGAGCACGAGGATGTGCTGGCAAACATGGTCTTTCCGGAGCATTTCCAAGCATCAAAGTTCCGGCTGTGAGGAAGGCGACACTTGAAAGGGTACTCACGCATGTTTTGGTCTCCGGGGAGAAGTAGTTCAGCGTGCAAGTGCCCTAAGTGGAGTTAGTAAAATAATGTCACTGAGGACGTGATTTTGCCATTAAATTTATAGAGTTGAAGATAGCGCCCACTGCCACACCCACTAACTAGAAGGCAATAGTTGAGTGCGGATTAGAAACTAAAGAGAAAGATATCGTCGAATACATTGTGCACCAAACAATTCTTTTATATTGAATAATGTCTAAAGAAAAATATTAGGCGAAGAAAATTCTAATTTTAGGTGGACGAAATTCCTTACAAACTATGCACTCAGGAAACTATTGACCGTTTAAATCATTTTTTTGGATTTTTATTCAAAATTTGCGAGATAAATTTCAAAGAACTTAGTAAGGAAAGCTAACTTCCACGGAGCTTAAGTTTATACTCTATTAAAATACCCAGTATAGAGGTATTTCTTGAGAACTAAGAGCTGTGCGATTCATTATGTGCAGCAATACTCGTCCACAATACAAGCCCACAAGGGCTTGGGATATTAAGGCAGAGTAATTTCAGAGGTAATAGATTTCCATGTAGCCATCGAGTGGAGTGCACAAGTAATTAAACATGGTATATGCAGCTTAGCTCCCAAATTAACACTAATGCCCCAACAAGTGACAAACTTTTTTCGGCCAGACAAAGTAGCGACTCAATCAGCGTATAATTTAACACCAAACCTGAGGCCATTAGGGACACCATCCTGGCTTAAAAGGCCTCAGCCATAAACGAGTTGCTCTTAGTACGAAATGATAGACACGGGCAAGTGGTCACCACCTGACAAAAGGCTCTCCGTTGGCAACGGTGTAAATCGGAAAAGTGAACCGAGTTTCATGGTAAGGGCCATGGTCGCCACCTTCTGGGAGTACACCGAGCGGACCAAGGTGAGCGGCATGTGGCTGCTCCGCCGGAATCGCACGTACGGCGTGTCCAGGTTCATCTGGTCCTCGGTGCTACTGCAACTGCTTCTGCTGAGTATCTACCTCACCCTGCTGCTCTGGCTGAAGTTCTATTCATACCCCATTCTCAACACCATCTCCAACGATCTCTCCATCACGGATGTGGCCTTTCCGGGCGTGACCATCTGCAGTCCGAAGGTGGTGAACTCAGAGCGGGTCGATCGTTACGTGAAGACGCTGTGAGCTAAAGTCATCTCCCCGAGGCATCGCCAATTAACAGCCCCATTTGTTCTGTAGCAAGATTCCCAAGGAGTACGACATCGCTGAGGTAACCGCCGGCTTCGAGTTCCTTAACGCCTTCACGGACCAGAGTTTTGAACCTCCGGGACACGAGAGCTTCAGAGTCACGGACGCCGTGCTGCGGCTAAATAATGTGACCACCTGGGAGGCTGCTATGGCCGTCAGCCCCGGCTGCTCCGACTACGTCAAGCGTTGCTTCTGGGGACACACGGAGTTCCAGTGCAACCAGAGCCACGAGTACCTCTCATTTATTCCCACGACAGCCTACCTAGGCCCCTGCTGCTCCTTCAACTACAACCCGCGCAACGCCAGCTTTGTGCCGTTCTCAGCCAACATTTTCGGCATGGATGGGGGTCTGACCTTTGTCGGGGCGGAGGGCAGCGAGCGCAACCTCAACACCGGCCTCATCGTCCTGGTGCATCACCCCATGGACTACGTGACGGAGTCGGCTGCCTCGGTGACAATCACTGCGCGATCGGAGAGCTTCGTGGAAGTATCACCCACTGTGCAGAGCTCCTCGGCCGAGGTGCTGGAGCTGTCGGAGCGGAAGCGGGACTGTCTTATTTCGGACGACTTGCGCCTGCGAAACTATCGGCAGGCCGCCTGCCTTCTGGCCTGCCAGACGGAGGCTATTGTGCAGAAGTGCGGCTGCCACCCCTACCTCCTGCCCATCGTGGGTAATAAGTTCAAGGAGTGCAACCTGAACGACACCTTCTGCTACTCGGCCAACTACGGTGGGTGGGACCTAACGTGAAAGTCTCCTTACAGATTCGACGCTCTTTTGGTCGCCCACGTTCACCACGTACGTCTTATTGGATGGCTGAATGTCTGCTGCTTCATCCGGTGCTGGCTGTCGAGCTTTCCATATTTCTGGCGCTCCTGTGGTGACTGTGGTTTTATGCATAGCTTTTACGCCATCGTCATCCCCGCTGTCGTCAGTTGTGCCTGCTCATGTTTCATAATTCATATTAAATATTCAGGATACTCACGTGCTCGGGACTCTGCTTGATATTCCGTGGCTGAAACATGCTGCAAATGGCTGAGAAACTGCTTAAAGAGCGCCTTTCTGCATGAATATGCAAATGCAAGGCAGGGTAGAGTAAGAGTAGTTAAAGTAAATCTTTTCCTTACCTCTTGCAGACAACTTTAAGAGCGTACGCTGTGACCAGTGTCTCCCCAACTGCTACGATGTCACGTACTCGACTCTCTCCTACAGAACGGACCTCAACCAGCACCAGTTTTCTGTGAGCCGCTACTAGTGAGTATTTGTCAAACCATATTACCTCTTAACCATCCACTTAACATGTGGTTTATAGCACACCGGAGCTGCTGAACAGCGACAGCTTCGTACTGCGCGTCTACCTGGCAAAGCAAGTAGTCCCAGTGATCCGAAAAGTGACCGTCATGTCCTGGATAGGATTGTTATGTAAGTGACAGTACAAATATATTCATACTTCCAACAGACTAAGGTATGTATATGTATTTTTAGCGGATCTTGGTGGCATTTTCAATCTCTGTCTGGGTCTGAGCATGATCTCCGTTGTTGAGTTCTTTTATTACTGCACTTACCGCTTGTATATCAACTACCAGCTCCAGAAGGCCCATCTGCCAAGGAAGGCATGGCAATAGATCATATTCTATAACTATTTATCTATGTTCTTATATTAAACATTCTTCGTTAAGCTATCTTATCAACAGGTTAATAAAAATAACGTTTACAACTTTTTCTTTTTGGTTTTGAGAGACGTGTTGGGTGCCTTTCGCTTCTGCTTAGACTTTTTCGGCTTGGCGGACATCTCTTCCTTCTCTACAGCAGCTTCATCGCCAGATTCCGCGCTATCGCTGTCACTGCATGGACCAAGGTTGGACATTAGCTCGATATATGCAAGGATTAGCGGTCTAAGTACTCACCCCACAGTCGGCATCTGGTCAAACATATCCTCGTATTCATCGTCCAACGGCGTTGCCTTGATTACCTTATCCTGATTTTGATGGGCCACCGCTTCCGCCTGTGCCTCCGCGACAACCTCATTCTCGTCCTTCAGCTGACGTATGAGCACCTTGGTGACCTTTGACTTGACGTAGCACTGGTAGAGTAGCACCGTGGAATCAGTATCATGAATGCGCACATATCGGTCCAAGCTGGCCGAGCTCAAGTACCGGCCGGTGTCGTCTAGGTGGAGATCGCTTATGCCGCCTGTGAATCCTTTATAGGTATGCACGTGAGTCTTCATGCGCCGCGTATCAAAGGCCTTCAGTGCGCCCATGGTAGTGCCCGTGTAGATGTAGTTTCCACGGGCCACCAGAGTCGCAAAGCTCATGCCGTGCTCCTCGCTGGCGAAACAGGCGACCGGCCGGCGCTGCTTGCGCGTGTCGTAAAGGCGGACATAGCCTGTTCGCGAGCAGGTGGCCAGCACACTGGGACCGTCCACGAAGCCAACGTCACTGTCCCAAACTGGCACCTCCAACTGCAGATAGTCGTTTGGCAGGTTTTTGGAGGTGAAGATCTGCTTTCCGTCCGCACTAAGATCGTAGACCTTGAGGTTATTCTGACGTTCCTTGCCACCGGTGGCTACAATGTGCCGGGACTGTAAACACTGACGCAGATGGTCCATCTGGGTGCCCGTGGAGATGACCACAGGCTCGGCAGCCTCTTCCGACTCCAACTCAAGGCTTTGTATCTCTCCATTGCCAATGCCTGCAATCAGCTTGTCATTGTAACGGGCCAGACCTACGATGGGCGCTGCGCCGAAGGTTGCGGTCTTCTTGGAGCCGCTACTGTCTGATAAGGAATGCAGCTCGGCAGTGTTTTTGGCTCGACCGAGCAGGATCTCCGTCTGAGCATCGTCGCCAAAGGCCAGGGCTGTTACGCGAGAATCCTTGTCCAAGGTACTAAGGCCGCTGAGGTTGCGCTGCCCATGGGGCGACTCCTCCGCAGAAGGCAGCAAGTCTGGAAAGAGTTTTGAGATTTGTAAGTACTTTGAAATTAGCGCTCAACAGGTAGTCTTACGTTTAAAAGAGCCGGTGTGCGTTCCCACGAAGAGCTCGTGCTTCGCAGTGTAGTTTGGGTGCTTGACATTCGCCGTAGTCCACTTCATCGTGACTTCTGTACTTTTCCCAAGCTGAGTTTCTCCAAATCGAGCGATTTCCTCTGTGCCCAGAAAAAACAAACGCTACACGTGCAGCTCGAAAGTGTGACCAGCTCTCAAACTAAAAAATAAACCAGAACTTATTTAATTTAAAACATGTTTTGTTTACGGATTTATTAATTAAACTACTTCTGATGGTCCAAGTAGAGACTGATATAACATTTATTGATTGATTGACACCTTAAAAGCCTTTTTTTGACTTGGGTTTTTGGAGAAAAAAAGAAAGTAAACAAAATCACATGCTAGATGTCCCTACTATTTCCCATCAGGGCTGGACAAAGTATCTGACCAGCTGTGCTAGCGAATTTACCAACACTGCATGTTAATGTATAAACAAATCCATTAATTTATGTAATTTTTAAGCACAAATGGCTCTCACAAAGGTGTACGATGCCGCCACAGTGTTCAAGCACTTGAACGGCATTTTAAATGTATACAAGCCGGCCGGCATGAAAGCAAAGCACGTGCGGAATGCCATTCTTAGTAACATTTGCAGAGGTAAGGATGCGTTGCCATGGAAGCAGACTCCTAAAGCCGACTTCTGTTCCCACAGGACTCAACGAAATGGAACAGCGCGAGCTTCGGAAGTTGCCGAAAGACACGATGCTCCTTGGCACTGGCACCGCCGCCGACAGCGTACTTCACAACATAGCCAGTAACGAGGATCCCTCGGACAACGTCCTGTCTGCCGGGCCGCGCTACATGCCAAGGGACATACGCTACACCACGGTGTCCAGTCTGGGGGATCACACCAGCGGGGTTATGCGTGAGTTCGGTGCAGTTTGGGTAAATGCGATAAATATACATAACTAGCCGGTCACATTTCAGTCCTCGGGATCAACAAGGGAACAGGACAGGCCAGTAGCATGCGTAGGAGCCAGTTGGTTCGAGTTTACCACATCACCGGCTGCATGGGCACTGCCACAGAGACTCACCTGCCCGACTCGCACGTCACAGTGCGAAGCAACTACAGGCACGTATCTGCCAACAGGATCAGTGGCCTGGCCGCCTCCATGCAGGCCTCGCATCAGCGAAAGATGTTCGAGCTCTGCGGGGTCGACCTCCAGACCCAGGAGGCCTACGAGCTGGCCAGCAAGGGTCTCATACGTCCGTCGGATAGCAGCCAGCCCGTCATCTACGGCATCAAGCTAATACGCTTAGAGGGGGCCTACTTCACTCTGGAACTGCATGGCATCAACGAAACGGAAGAGTATCTGGCCGCTCTAGTGCATGACATGGCCCTGGAACTGCGCACTGTGGCACACTGCTCACAGCTTCGCTGTGTTCGTCACGCACATTTCGATGTCGGGGATAGCTTGCTGAGACACAGCTGGCACCTGCCCGGAATCATGAAGAATCTGCGCCAACAGCGAGGGATTCTGCGGGCGCACCCAGAACTTCTGCGGCAGGATAGAGTTGAGCTGCACGCGTGACAGTTTCTTCAAAATTCTACCGCTGTAAATATAAATATTAGGGGCTGTCCATAGGCTTAGGAGGCTTCAGCGAAATGATTATGCTTAATTATTGGTGGAGTGGGCTGGTCTAGAACAATTATTTCGTAATCGTAGTCTTTTTATATACAAATATATTTTAAAACAAGTATATGGAGGAAGATATTTTCGGATGAGTTCAAATACGACATTTTTTGAATATGGTGCATTTCTCCAGAGCTCAAAATCCTTGTCTAGATGCGTCTTTGCAAACTCAATCGGTTTTCTGGCTTATAATATGTTTTCTGCTGTCGAATCCTTCATTGTAAAGAGCCCTTGAGCGGATACCCACACTTTTGAATATTTTATAGTCTATTTTATCTATATATGTAGTTATATTAATGTGTTATATAACAAATTGCCAACAATTTTAAATTAAGTAAAACATAAACCCAAAAGATAGACGATACATACCGTTATATTTGGCTAACCAACGGGTCGTAAGATCCTTTTGTCACTGTATTTTTCGCTTTTTTTTAATTATTTTTAAAACTTTGTAAAAAATAAATTTTCCTTTTTTTATAATTAAATTTGAAACAAGACTCATTATTACTCATCATTACTTTTTCTATAAAATCCAAAAAACAGGTTATATATTATATGGTCGGAAATGGCTTCGTCGCTTGGTTTTAAACACATAATTGCGGTGATCTTCGGAAATTTGTTCAATTGAAAGTACGTTATAGAATGTTTCGAGCTTATAGATTTCGGCCAAATGAGTAGCTCTACTAAAAAAAATTAAAATTTTATAAAAGTTAAAGGTATTTTCTATACAATCACTTACGATTTTTCAAAAATATATAAAGTTAACATAATAGAGTAGTTATAAAAGAAGTGGCGTTTTTTGGGAGTTGGTTTTTTTTTAATGCCGATTAAAAAAAACAATTAAAAATATTGTACAGATTGTACAATAAATATATTAAAGAATACTCAAGTTGTAATTGCAAAGAGATCGAGCGATTGTCGTTAAGTTGTCAGGAATTTTGACAAATGTAGTTTCCAGAAAAACACGCTTAAAATTTCAGGTGGTGCGGATCATCCCAGCGAACAATCGCTCTTTAGAACGCTGCCATTCACGATATATGTACCTTGCTGGATAATTTTGAAACATAAGCTACATAAAAACAAGATGTTTTTAGGTGTCACACTGGTATAGCCAATGGTCAGAAGTATAATAAGAATAATAAAACAGTTTACAACACATACATAAGTGAGCAGTGACGCCTTGTTACTGGTTGTATGAAATGGTCAGCATTAGTTTTTCGCAATCAAAGATCTCCCTTTGCAGCTTGTCACTCAACTTCTTGCCCGCCACCGAGTCCTGTTCCTTGACCATTACATCCTGCGCCTCCTTGAGGCGGGCCCGAGCTTGTTCCACAAGGGAAGCTCCCGCTAAGGGAGCCCTACGCGCCTGCTCTTCGAGCGCGTGGGCGATCTCGATCAGAATGACAGTTACATAGATGGCGAGCTTAATGCTGTGGGGATCCAGGCGCTGGCAGACATCGTACAGTTCGCCACACAAGCGCAGCTTCCGTTCCAGCTGCCCGCTGCTGAGTGTGGCCAGCTCTAAGCCGGCTTCGTTGCCATATAGCTGGATCAGCGTGTGCTTCAGATTGAACATGTGAAAGTGGTTGGGATGCAGCATCTGGGAGAGTCGCGCCAATAGCAGTTCCACCTCGTTGGCTCGCGGGCATCCGGCTAGAATGCCCTCCACCTGCTCCGTCATGTGCGTCTGCAACTCGGACACGTAGGCGGCGTCCACTATCATGGGGCAAGAGTTGCATTTCCATTGAGTGTCCTCTGCCACCGGATCCACGGGCATATGTGTGCCGGCACACGTGTCGTTCACATCGCCGAGGCAGGCCAGGGCGCTGACATAGCTCCCGTACTCCGTAGGATCTGTGCAGCGGGCACAGTGGCAGGTGAAGTGCTTCGTCAGGCGCAGGTGGTGCTGCCGCATCTGAGTGCCCCACAGGATGTTGGTGTAGGTGATCTGCAGGTGATCCCCCTTCCGCAGATCGCACCCCGCCCGAACAGCGATCTGTTGGGAGGTGGCGTCGAACTGAAAGTAGCAGTTGGGCTGGCAAGCGTGCTCCATCATGCAGGCCTGCCTGAAGAGCCCACTCAGCTCAACGCCAGTCGGGAGCTCGATGACCATATAGTTGGTCTCAATGATGCCACACAGTCGGTGCAGCAGCTGGGTGTCGCACTCCTCCAGAAGATGGGGCTTGGTCTGCCTCAGACGGCGCAAGAACCGCTTGTCCAGGTAACTAACGACCCGCTTCTCCGCCTCCTCGTGCAGCTCGGTGCCCTTCCGCTCCTCCTCATGCGACTGCATCTCCAGCAGCGCCGCCCACTTCGCCGGGTTCTGCCGTTGCAGGAGCAGGCACCTCAGCACCAGGAGACCATCGCCCCTGAAGTAGTCGTTCAGGGAGCGGGCATCGGCTCGACCAGCTGGAGGCGATCCCAGGCTCAGCACACTGCACTCCAGGGCCTCGTGAGCGCAGCTAGCACTGCAGACTGGCCAATGACAACTGGGCGGTGTGTGGTAGATATACATACAGAGACGGCGGCCTATTAAGGGAATCCACTAACTCACCTGCGGCACTGGTGCTTTCCCACGCGGCAGGGCGTATAGCAGGCGACACAGGGAACGATGGTGGCCTCCTTCTCCGCCTCGGAGAGGTACCACTTGGGCCCCACCACTAGGGGCGGCTCAACGAACACGATTTGGTTGGCCACGATGTCCTGGGTGGCCACCAGATACCTGCCCAGCTGCGGATCCTGCGCCTCGCGGAACGGCCGGCAGCTGCGCTTGTGCTGCGGCCAGTGCTGCTTCTGATGCTCCCGGTGGCAGTAGCGCACCATCTTGCAGCTGGTGCATGCCTGCGAGGCAGCCACCCCGCACACGGGACAGTTCAGACTCATCGTGCTCGACCCCATTGCAACCGCTGAATATATGAATATACTTTTACCTGCCCGCGATGTTACGTCGGCAGTGGAGGTTCTCCTTCTGACTGCTCTTTAGTTCAGATTTCATGATGCGGCAAGCGGCGACTGCTTACCTATTTTTAGCTCGCTTCTCCAAACACTAACGCCTCTCCTTTGCCCCAGAGAACTGACGATACTACTCGTCAGTGTTGCCAATCTAGCTATTTTCCCACTAGATCTATAGCGTTTTCAATTGGACAAATTCTTAAATAGCGGATAGCTTAAACTATACCTATTTTCTTAGCAACAATTGCGGTGTTTCAGATGTTTACTAAATATCTGGGAACTTCATGTATTGTCGTGCTTTACGATGCCACACTTATGGACTTTATAGTATTTTTTTATGGATCATATAACATCTTGAATCAAAGCATAGCATTTTAATATTTTCAAACTAAGTACTCAAGTCGAAATACAGCTTTGTGTGTTTTGACAGAAGAATCCATTTTCACATTTAGGATTTTTTTTTAAATTTCCGAATAGACAACATACAACATACATATACAATTATTTATATTAAAACAAACAATTTTTTAAAGTCTGTAGCTATTTTTACGCCTTTTTTATGCAAACGTTTTTTATTGACAACATAAAAAATGATAGCATTTCCCGCTAGCCATTTAATAGCAGAACTGCAGCTGCTATGCTGAACTCCTGGATTAATTTTATGTGCGCTTTATCGTTCTATCTATCGTGTTTTTATACATTTTTTCTGGCTATTTAGTTCAGCTTTTTTATGACTCGAAGAGTTGGCAACACTGCTACACTCTCTCGTTCGGACCCCACAGCTCTCTGTTGACGCTCGAGGATCGAACCAAAGAAACTTCCGAGTTCGGAAACACGTAGCACGGCTTTGGTTCGCTCTTTATTTTCGCATTCTTCCGTGAGATACAAAGGTACTTATACCGTACAAAACAGGCGTCAGTTTGAATAACTTAGTTTGATTAGTGATTAATGTGATATACAATTGATTTAGTTTCGATCCGCACACCACTATGTATGTATGTCTAGTACGGCTCTTGCGGCGCGTCCAAGTCCCGGTAGTGTGATCTGGGTCGATAATCAAAACCACCGGGTCTGTAAGCAACGAGAATGAATTGAGACTTTAGAGTGGTGGAGTGATTCACGCAGGGAGTGGCTGGGCTAGCAGGGAAGGACATACAAGATACAAGATACAAGTGGGCTATTTGATGGACTCGCATTTATTTCGGGCAAATAAAAGTTGGCAACGTTGCTTTGTCTGATACTTAATACAATTGGCATTATATTGTACATGGAAACGGCACGGATATCGGTAGTCGAACGTATTAAGCCATTTTATATGCAGCAGATACCCTTCCTAGCATTAGCATGGCTTGAATTGCATTTAAAATTAGTCAAATATATCGGAATTGGCAGGCGCATCCAAATCATGGTAACCGATAAGCCGGCGCTGGTGTTCCAAAGGCAATTCTCTGCAAAAAATTTGCGACACAAGAAAGTTGTGACAAATTTCGATTTAGACCAACAAAATGAGAAAATCAAGGTGCAAAGGGGGAAGAGACGGGGGCCAAGGTCAACCTGTCTATCCAAATTCTGTCATCACATGGGTGGGTGAGGCTACGTGAGACTAGCTAGCTTTCCGGAAAAGATCATGATGATACCCGAGTACCTGTGTGTCTCCTTAGAGCAAGGAAAGGGAATTCATGGACAGATTCAGAGACAATCTCGACACGGACACAATTGCATCCATTAATCTGTGGCGGGGCAAGAAGACTACCCTACAGTTGGAGGAGTTCATACACTAGAAAAGCACTCCAAGTGCCGTACTAACCTGCGAGCTGGCGGGAAGTTGCGTCCTCCACGGCCTCCACCCATCATCGGGGACACAAATCCGTACGGCATGGACGAGAAGGGCGGATACATATGCTGCCGATATCTTTTGAAGGAATAAATAAGAAAACGCAGCTCAATATTTACTATTCGGGATCGTTAAGGGATGTGCACTCACCCTCCGCCTGCTCCACGACCGGACTCCGCCTCTGGGCGCTTGGAGCTGCCAGGGTGTTCGGGCAACTGCGGGCGCTTGGGATCCCTTAGGTAATTGTTGAAGTACTGCACTTCCTTTCGCACTTCCTCGACCTTCTCCTCGTGCTTGTTGAAGATGTGCTTGCGGATGAACTCGGGGCCCTTGAACTTCTTGCCCGAAAGCGGACATAGCCACTTGTCTTTGGCCAGCTCCTGCGTGTTGGCCTGCACAAATTTCTCCACCTCGGTCTCGGCGTCCTTCGCGCCCAAGTCCTTAATCTGCTCCTCGCCCAGCAGGACTGTCTTGGTAAGGAACTGCTGCAGCTTTCCCTCGTATGTCTTAATGTATTCCTGCACTTCATTGTTTGTGACCCGTATGGGGGCGGGACCGCGGGCGTGGATGATGCCGCAGCGGTTGGGCATTTCGTCCTCGTACGGGTATTCGCAGTGGTTGTAATAGTCTACGGAATGAACGATGCGTAGATAGAGGACCAGTCGGTCCAGCACGGCCAGCAGCTGCTCGTCGCGTTCGATGGGCTCACCATCGTTGTCCTTGCTGTCGCCAGTCAGGCCGAGGAGTTCGTCCTCCTCTGCAGAAGCCTCCTCAATGAGGTAGTCGGTGATATTCTGCAACACCGGATTCTTCGAGTTGAAGCCGTACGTGGAGCCACCGCCGCCATTTGCTGACGATTCCCCGGTTACAGGATTTGCCTCGTTCGGAGACGACTCTGTCCACAGCCTGAACCTGTCGTCCAAATTCATGGCGATCTTAGCGCACAGCTTGATGTCCGATCGCACCACCTGCTTGTGGGCGGTGATTCCGTTGGCTGGGCGTACGCGGCGGCTGAGATCGCGGTTGACGATAGCCCCCATTTCGCAGTCCCGCAGGCGCTGATTGTTGAGGCTCCAGCAAATCTCTTTGATGTTCACGTCCCGGATAAAGGTGATCCAGCCGCGGCGATACCAACGGCGCTCAACGAGGGGATCCGCAATAGCCACCCGCAGGTAGCCGCTGAAGCGAGTGCAAATGCCCTCGATCTCCGCCCTGGTTATGGAGGGCGCCAAGTTTCGTAGAAAAATGGAGGATGTGCGATGCAGGGCACGCGGCTGTCCATCCTTCAGCTTGTCCAAATCAATGGTCTCGGTTAGCTCCGACACTTTTTCCTCGCTAGCCTTTTCCTCGACGCTGTTTTCAGTTTGACTCGGCCCTCCATTCTCAGTCTCCTTTATCTCGCCGGGATCTGCTGGCGGATAGTTTTCTCGCTCCTTGCCATCCTTGCTTTCGGCAATGGATTCCTGTGGCTCAGCATCCCCTTTCTCCGCTGCCTCAGACTCGCTCGGACTCTTCGGTGTCTCTTTCGCCTTGGCCGCTTCTTCCCTATCCTTCTGGGCCTCAGCTTTCTGGTCGCTCCTGAGTCCATCCTCGACATCGTACTTCTGCTTCAGCTTGTCTTCGTCCTCATCCTCCGAGCTGGAACTAGAGGCCTGGTCGGATGAGGAGCTGTGATCATCGCTGCTGGTTCTTTTGCGCTTCTTTGCCTTCTTTTTCGGCTGCTTGCCTTCCGCGCCAGAATCGGTGGCCTTTCCTGGTTCCTCCTTCACCTCCTTTGTGGCCGGCGCTGTGTCCTCTTCATCCCAGTTCTCCTCGTCAGAGTTGACAGGCTTTACAGTTTTCCGTTGCGGCGATACGACCATCGGCAACGAATCGTCCTCGATCACCTTCTCCTTCTTGGGACTCTTCATTTCTTCATCAGTCCCCTTGGCAGAGTCACCGGGCTCCGACTTTCGTTCGTACACTGGCGGCTCTTTGGGCTTCTCGTCGAGCACCTTGAGGTCCTCTTCGGTGCCGCCCTCCAGCTTGATGACGCAGGTGTCCAGCACACGGATGAGGGCATCGCCTTGAGAGGAGTCCACCTTCACGGCCCCGATGTCTCCGTGTTCGAGCAGCTCCACGAAAACGTCCGTGCGTCTCTGAAAGCAATGGAGATTGAAAACGTTTGCCGAATATTGCGAGCATGGGTATATCATACCTTCAGGAAGCCGCGCTGCTCTTCGCTGCGCTTCACGCTGTCCTCCGGGTGGTATTTGTTCTTGAACCTGGAGGTAAATAAATTATATACACGATTAACGAGCTTACAAGGAGCCTTTTCTCCACTTTTGGGTGAATTTTATGTCTACTTTTTCGCATCATCGCCCGGCTGTTGGTAGTAAGTTTGGTTATTTTTCAGTCGTTTTATGGTTTTAGATAGGTTTTTGGTTGTTTCTCAATTATCACCCAGAGAGAGTCTTACCTGGCAAGCTTAGCGCTTTCGTTATTTATGGGATTGTTTTATGGTTATTTGGGCTTTGCTCGACCATCGACCATTGAATATCGAATTGAAATAAATCGCGGTTTGAAAATATGAACACACCGCGGCATTGCTCGCCGGGTAATTAACAATATTAATTTAGTGGATACCAGCTAGCAGCTCTGCGAGCCGGCGCAGTCGCTTGCAGAGAACTCTCTGTCTCTGTCTTGCAAACCCAATAAGCTGCAGAGAAAAACTTAATATACAGAATGTTATGAGTTCCGAACGGGCAGGGCGAACGGGGAAACCACGCAAGGGAGCCAGGCTGCTCAGGCTGAGATATCAACGAGATCGAAGAGGGTGCACTGTGTCGCATCGTTGGGACACCCGCTGGCCAGCTACTAACCATTCCTCGTCCTTGTGGGCCACGAAGAACTCGTTAAGCTGCTGGCGCTTGAAGTCCGTCTTGTACTCGGTGTACTTGCGCATGACCTCCGAGTCGGAGATGTTCTCGTCTTGGGTGTCCAGGAACTGCTTCAGGTTGAGCATCGCCGGCTGGGTCAGAGTATCGCCGCTGCTGCTAATGGGTTCCCTGGACGGCGGCACGTGGCCGGCATGGGAGTACGCAGAGTGTATGGATTGGTAGTGATCGTTCCAGGCCTGCATCAGATAGGGGTCATAGCCTGCCGGTAAAGACAATATCTCGTTACCTATTGCACAAACTAGTTTTTGGGAACCTACCTCCGAACCGGGGATTACCGCGCACATCTCCATCGCCCCAGTCTGGGCGCATTCGCTTGGCAGGGGGCAACTCCCGGCCGGGAGAACCGTAGCGTGTCCTTGGCCCCGGACCACGGTAGTCACTGTAGTCGGGCCTGTGACGAGCCGCTCCGCCGCCGCCTCCCGCGGAAGCGCCGCCCCTGAAGGGATTGCTGCAACGTCAAGTGCTGTCGTCATGTAATAGTTTAACAGCGCCTTCACTTACCGCTCCGACCACTCGTCCCTGGCTCCCGCCGATCCGCCTACTGGTCGACGCTCGTCACGGCGCTCCGTGCGGTAGCTGTCGCTGCGCTCCCCGCGGAACTTGTCGCGCCGCTTCCGATCGTACTCGTCCTCCGAATCAGCCATTGATGGTTGTCTGGAAGGTGAAAGG
This sequence comes from Drosophila parvula, assembly GCA_018904695.1. Classification (NCBI taxonomy): domain Eukaryota; kingdom Metazoa; phylum Arthropoda; class Insecta; order Diptera; family Drosophilidae; genus Drosophila; species Drosophila parvula. The sequence goes on along the minus strand of JAEIIG010038183.1, from coordinate 69,920 downwards.
GTTAGTGAAAGCGGCTTGCTCATAACCTCACTTCCACGCGCTTCGAGTTAGCCTTTTGAAAAGATGCACTCGGACCGATGGCTGAACCCTGTGCATTAGGCAGGGGCAGCTGGCAAAAGAGGAGCGCGACTTGCAAATTTGTGGCAAGGCTCAGGTAGATTTGAGGCCTTTACATATTGTTTTCAGCCGCCATCTTGCCGCTTGCACACAACAAAAATTGCAGCGTTCCGTTTATGCACTATTTCACACAATTATTGGTATTGTTGAATCAATAGCTCAACATATGCTACTTTCGATGCATTTTTAAAGAATCTGACAGTTTTGTGACCTTTTATAATTACCTTTAGCTTTATTAATACAATTTTCGGCAAAATTGTAGTGTTGAGTCGACCGCTGACGATAGTTTCGAGACCGTCAATATTTGAGGGTGAAACACTATCGATATTTTATTTCCGATAGCGAAATTATAGCTTGCTCACACTGCTAACACAGTTTGTTCGCCACGTCGCGAAACACGAAAATCACGAAAGCTTAATAAGCGTTTCAGCATCCCATTTATATGGCAGGAATTTAAATTCTTAAATAAATGTTAGCTAATATGAAAGTTGAACGAACTAAAATATATATTATTACTTTTGGCTAATTATCAATAAAGATTTTACGTTTCATCGAGACATGGTAATCTACCCTTGCATCACCAACATTTAAAATGTAATTTTATGTAGCAATGTAAGTAAGTTTGTAAGTTTGTTTGTTCATGATAGTATTGATTAATTTGGTCGTCTTATGCATATCGATGTGTGTTTTTGACGGCTGGCTTAAATTTGACAATCGAAAATAAAGAATTTACTCTAAATTTTATACGTTTTTTGCATACAGTCAAACGTGGCTTATTCCTTTTTTGAGCCTGGGACAAGAATTGTGGATGGAATAATACCCAGCAATGCTATAAAAATAAAACAAAAATTTAAAGTAATTAATTTAAATGCTTTCGACGAAATTTTCAATTGATTTCAAATCATATGATAATAAGATTATTAAGGGAAGCTGAATAAACACTATAAGGGGTTGTCTCATGTGACCGTTTCAGAAAATGAAACAATTCGTTGTTCATTAATATCTGTAACTCATGTTAGTTAAAATGATTTTTTAAACCAGTTGTGGTTGCACCGCTGCGTAGGAATGCAGATCTAATATATTCTTCTTTTGTGTTTTTTTTGAAAACACATTTTTCCAACTAGTCAACAGGATTTCTCGAAAACGACTTGGCCGATTGCCTTGAAATTCTAGGGTGTATTCTAGGGATATCGCACGAACTAAAAAGTGACAATATTAAAAAATGGGGAAATGTTCATTTTTCAACACTGCATGCGATATCCACAGTTATCCATATTATATTGGTATTTGTCTTTTTGATTTCAGATCAGCAAGTCGGCAGGAGTCTTGTTGGCCATGGCTGTATCTATAGTTCTGAATATATTTGATAAGTAACTAAATAACTGGTACAAAATCAAAGCTCTAAGCCTTTAGTAGTGATCTTTACAAAAATGTTTTAAAAAACCGTAAAAAAGGGCCGTCACATGGGCCAAACCCCTTAAACGCTGCATACTTTTCGACGGGAATACGTACATATGTATGTATATGAAGGACACAATGTAAAACAGTCACGGAAATGTAGAAAACAGGATCACAGTTGAGCAACATATTTTAAATATATCATTTTTATTTTATTACACGTTTCATATATCGTATATATATATTTCTTTAGATTTATGTGTATGTATATATTTACAGCTTAGTTACAACTATGCAAAGTGTAATTGTGTTCTAGGCCTAAATAAAGTTTATAATTATTAAATTAGCGGCAAAAATGTTATTATTTGCGCCTAAACAGCTTTTGCTGTTGATGATGCGCCAGACCTTTAAACCCAAAATCGGCTTAGACTCGTTTGTAATCGTCTCAATCCGTAATCCGTATTCACCTCCTCAATCTATCGACCTCTGAAGTATAAAAGTTTCTTTTCTTGTATTGTATTGTGTTAGTAATAATATTAACGTTAAGTGAACAAATTTACAAATTAGATGTCAGCTTCGTACATATAAGTAAGTATATCTAGATACATATCCCAAGGGTATTTAATTATGTTTGCACCTTGTTCTTCTGAAACAACGAATTAACTCTGCATTTGTGTGTTGCTTCTGTCAATCCCGGTAAAATAAACAATTACAATAAGGTATGCATATGCTGGTAAGTGTTTAATCAGTTTAAATGCTAACAATCTCTACATCTCTCTCGTTATCATAATCGGTAAACGCAACTCAGGGATATGCGCAGTGTGTAAAGGTGTGGAAACGAAACTAATTGGGGCTGTAGTTCCATTCCTGCGGATACATAGCGAAGTACAAATTAGATGGCAGTGTAGCATACAAATAATAATGCTAGTGGACTCAGATAACTAATTGTTGGCGATCCAATATCCCTCTGACAGGGCTGATCCTACGCCTCTTCAAATTGTTTTACGTACATATCTGGTTTCTGTTTACAATATTTTCAGTATGCTGATTAGATTATCGATTCGTTTCTGCTTGCTTTTCGCATTTTCAGTTTGTATTTTGTATTCTTATTTGTGTTTTCAGGAAAAAGGTTTTTACTCGCTAAGTTCTTCGTCTTCGAACTGTGTGCGTTGTCAATCCATATACGTATAGGTTCGGACTTAAACATATACTCGGAATCGTTTATTGAACTTGTTAATAATTTTATATATTTTATAGATATTCCCTTTACCATTTAATTTTACTTTACTGATTGCTACAAATTGCAAATGAAATTTGACGCATGGCGTCTCCACTCTTATGTACCCTAAGTTAAAAAAATGGAGCCGTCTCGATAACTTAGCAAATCTGTATGGTTATTAGATCTCAATTTCGATTTGGCAGTGAGAAAACCTAAGCTACTTAACTCAAGGCAAAGTGAGAAGCTTTCGCACGAGTCTCTCTCCGCGATCTGGCTTGCATTTCAAAAATGGAGAAGTCCCGGAGTCCCATATAAAGGGGACTTTATCAATAGCATATACAGTATTGGTATGTTTATCAGTTTAGGCCCATAGCTGCTGGGCAATGATTTGCGGCAAACCAGGTACCTCTAAAAAGGCTTTGGGTGTTTTTGTGTTCCAAGTTAAAGGGGAAGTCTTTGGGGCTGAGAGTGCGTTGTTAACGAATTTGATAATCGAAATAATAATATTTTCTTTATTCAAGGTATATATAATATTTGTTTTCCTCTGTTCCTGCTCATGCTCTGCTGCTAAGGTCTCGCTTGTAGTTACATTTATTATTATAATGCTCAAAACCTGTCGATCATTCTTCGTCTGTTCGATCATTCTCTCCGTCCGTCTTCGCTCTTTCTGCTTAATCATCTTTTGTTTCGCTTGAGGTAGTTTTTCAATTCAGGATCAATATCTACAAGTTGAACACAAAATGCTTGTAGGCGGTGTGTCAGTGTGGGTATTGGAGTTATACATATTATATACATACATACGTATGTATGTAGTATGTATGTAGTTATGGGATTATATGTAGGTTATAGGTTATAGGCTGTGTACACGGTCGTGGTCGTGGATCCCACATAGTTGGGGCAAAACAAGTTACGAGTTACACATAACAGAAAACAGTGCATAAAAATCAAACAAAGTTTAGTTGCTCTGCGTCTCGAATTTCAAAAATCTACATAACGATTCTGTTTCACGTTTCAGCTTCCGCTTATATTTTTCTTTGGGTTTTTTTTCTTCCTTTATATGAATGGATCTGTCAACAAACGGTTGTTACTTTATACCATACAATCTTGTATTTTCGTAATTCATCAGGTTGCATTATTTGTATTGTTGTAAGTCGCGTTCTTCTTCTTCTTATCATTCTTACAGAGCGAGGGCTTTAAATATATTAATATTTATCAATATATGCGTATGTATGTATGTATGTACAGATCTTAGGCGTGACAATGTATTACTGGAAAGAGTGGCCGAGGGTCTATCGAGGGTACCTTAATATGCCTGCTTATATCCTATGTATGTATGTATGTTCAACACTCAACTTGGGTCTCGAATCGTTATCATATTTGGTTACTAATTATGGCGAAAATCGGGTATAGGGTATACATTATACATATATGTATGTAAGTAGCAAATAAATGGCATTCGACTGTTACATTTTAATGCTATTATATAGCGTGTCTTTTCTCCCGCTGTTTCACCCGTTGCAAGGTTGGTGCAACCGATAATAAATTAGATTTCAACCAGATATACAAGACTGCTGCTTTGCTTCCTTCCTTCGTTCTTAGCCACCACAATTTTCGCTCCGCTTCCCCCGTTCTTAGCCAATTTCACAGCCATTTGCTTCGTATGCAAATATTTTCAAATTTTCAAATTCTGAAATTCTGAATTTCTAGCTCCTAAGTCTTTGCTCACATCCCAAAAGGTGTCCCTCCCTGCTCTACATACGAGTATTATACGAAATGAAATGATTCACAGTACAACTGAAAAGTATGGGACAAAATAAAAAGACGTTGGATTCGGTTTATGTTTTTTTGTGTTGATTTTTTTGTTGTTGTTTTTTGCTTTCGTTTGTTTCAACATATATGTATGTATTTTTTCATTGTATATTGTGTATTTTCTTGATTTCGCATCTTCCACTTGTAATTAGGTAAATTGGTAAAATTATTCCGTATTAGGATAGAGTTTGCTCTTTACATTAAGTGTAGAACTACAAAACAAGTTAGGCATAGTGTATGTATATGTATGTATGTATCTATGTATGTATGTATCTGTAGGTGTATAATAATAATTGAACGTGCTCGAGAGTGCATGCCACAAGAATCGAACCCAAAATTGATTGCATAACCGAAACTTATAGTGAGTTTGGTGAGCGGGCTTCGAATTTCCCTAACGATCATCTATGCACATATGTATGTACGAATATTAAGACTAAATAATTCACTGATTTCCGTTTGTCAAAGTGCCTGGCTACATTTACATAGTACATAATTAGAATTCTTTCGTTTCGATGGTGCTCCGATGACGATTTCATGCAGATCTTAGCTCATCCTTACACAAATTCATTAATTTTTATAAATTAGGTTCTCTTACGAATTTACATGTGTGGCGGTGTGTAGGCGCGTGTAAAATTATAATTAAATTAAGATTAGTAGTAATGGTAAAAAATTGCACAGTTCAAGTAGAAGCTACATATGTATGTATGTATGTACGTACGATGTGGTTCTTCCTACTCTTTATACAATAAAAGAACTTCACTTTTCGATTTATGTTTAGTTTTATTCATATTTTACAGTGGTTCTCTTCGTTCCTCGCTTCGTTATCAAACACAAATTGCTACTAAAATTAGAATAAATTTGATTTAAGTTAAAATAAGGCCAACAATTAAAAAAAACGTACGCTTCAAAGCAAAATGCAACTAATGACGTCTAAAAAGAAAGTTTCGAACCAAAATTGCATACAATTTCGTTAATAATTGCCAAAGTAATAAAATTTGCACTTCTTGGGGGGGGATGGGGCGGTTGGTTTCATTAAATAAATTTTGATTTTGCCAAATTTGTTGTAGTCACTCACACAAATTTCGAATTACCAATGTAAATGTTATAAATAAATATTGAAGTCTTTTGGTTTATGTGTTCATTTATAGATTTAGATTTAGACGTGTGCGGGGAGCTATCAAAGTGATCGAAAACTATGTATTTCCCAGCTAGCTAGCCAGTATTGAGTAAATTTTGTTTTTTAATTATTTTCGCCTTAATACCTTTTGATGCCTTTTGGTTTTTGAGTAAAACTCCAATCACTTTTATTTCATTTTCTGGTTAAGTTCCATAAAAATTTTGTTTTTTTTTATAAAAAAAAAAATGCCTAAAAACAGTGCCAATTCCAAGGGATGTTGGTTTTTTTTGCGAACATTTTTCTTTTTTGGGTGAAAACGATAAGAATCTTACGGGGTAGACTTTCATTTTTAAGAAATATAAGTGGGGCATAATAAAAATATTTGTGTATTCCGTTATTTTGTTTGTTTCGCATTTTTGTAATTTTTTTACAGTTTCTCTTTCGTTATGATTAAAAAATATTTATAAAATCAGTCCAAGTTTTTCGTGTGTTTTTTTTTGTTTTTAGAGTTTGTTGTTTGAATAACTTAAATGTATTTAGTTATGGTAGATGTTAATGTTATTATCATAGTTATTATTTCAATTTAACAGGCTTACTCGCTCCACTAGAGTAAAGATTTAGATGTACAGTTAGGTATTATACAGTTGCATTCATTAAGTTTACAGTTAGTACATATTATTTTATATATTTTTAAAATATAAACAATCTTTATTCTCTTCTCTCGTCCATCGTCCCTCTATCCTCGCACTTCCCGCTCTCCGCTCCTCGCTCTCGATCTCTGACCTGTCGTCTCCCATGGAGAATCGAATTGAAAATCAAAATTCGAGAATCGATTGTGGGGGCTCTGCCGCGATTTGCATTGGATCGAGCATGCGCCCACAGAAGAATTAATTCTATTATTTCGTGATCTTCAATGGTTCCTCCCATTTCGACTTGACTCTCCCCCGCTCTCTTTCCCTTAATGCGCTTGTCCCATCGTCCTTGAAGCTTGATCTGGGCTAAGCTGTCGCGTGTAACCGTTAATAGTTTTCTGTATCTTTTGTAACGTAAGGATAAGGCCTAAACTCTAATATTTGCAGACTTAAGACTAAATAACTGCATTTACGCTCGTCCACGGCTATTCAATTCGTTCTCGCTGACTCTGGGGCAGAGAGATAGCCCCTCCGAGCCCCCTGGTCAGGGGTCCAGCTGCCCGTCTCAGTCCAGGAGGACGCCGATGGTCTGAGGGTGTTGGTACTGCTGCTGGTGGCGCTGCGTCTGCTATACGGTCGTCGAGTGCTCCGATTTGACCGCCACTCCGCCGATCAGCTGTTCCTGGTGCGGATGCAGTGCCACTCCCATCAGCGCCATAGCCGTCTGGGCGTTCGCGTACATGCTAACGTTCCCCCCTACACCCACGCCCACTCCCACTCCCACTCCGACTCCGTTGCCACCGCCGCCGCCCATTGCCACGCCTGACGTGGTGGAGCTGGCAGGAACCGCGGCCGTGATGCTCGTGGAGGACGTGGCCGCCGCCGTGGTGGGTCCCATTGCGCCGCCGCCGCCAATGTAGTCGGTGCTCGTGCTGACCGCGGATACGGAGCCAGAAGCGGAAGCGGGTACGGAGACAGGAAGATGCTGGACCTGGGTCTGCGGCTGTAGCTGAAGCTGGGGCTGTAGCTGCGGTTGGAGCTGCGCCTGGGTCTGGGACTGTGGCTGCGTCTGCGTCAGCGACGGGTGCTGGGTCTGATTCGGGAGCTGAGGCTGAGGCTGGGGTTGGGGCTGGGGTTGATGCTGGGCCGCCGCCGCCGCAGAGGTGGACGCAGACTCAGAGTCGATGCCGGCGGTGATGGCGCCACCCACGGAGGCGCGCATGCGCTCCGCTCGCTCGAGACGCTCGTTCTCCTCCTGCGTGACCTGCAGGTGCGACTGGACCGAGGGCGGGATGGCGTGCACGTCCCAGATCTCCTCGAGAAACTTGGGCAGCTTGCGGTTCTTGAGCTTCAGCGAGAAGCACATCTCGGCGTTCTGGTTGCCCAGTGTTCGCAGCTCGGTGAGGATGGAGAGCAGCTTGGCGTAGAAAACGAGGCTCATGGAGTCGCCGCAGTGGCGGTTGAGTATATAAATGCGTAGCGTGTCGATGTAGTAGCTCTGGATCGCTTCGACTAGTTGGGCCTTCTCCAGGCCCGGCCGGTCCGAGAAGATCACAATGGCAGTGAGTAGCGCATATTCGACGTTGTCCACCCTCATCGAGAACATTTGGCGGCAGAAATGCAGCAGGTCTTCAATGTTGTCGGCCATGCCGGCCATTTTGTACGAGTCCCGGGTGTACGATCTGTTGTTCGCGAAGAATATGGAGTCGGAGTTGTGGTCGTACCGCCGAGCCATGCGCAGCATCATCACCTCCGACGAGCAGGCCTGAAGATGGGAGGATTCAACATTTGGATTGGCATTAGTATCTCTGGGTATCCCTGCAAGCGGGAGGAGTACGCACCTTCAGTAACGTGATCTGATCCTCCTGGGGTATCTTTGTAAACGCTGGTAAACCCTTAGCAAATTCAACAATCAACTGAACTGTGAGTATGGTTATCTCGGTGATGTGCCGAAAACTGACGTCCGTCTGACTCTCGTTCTCATCGGGTTGACTCTGCAAAAGGATCGTTTATTCCCCATATGTACATATGTATATAGTTGAGAACCACCTACCATTATACGCCTGAGATCCTCTTCGGACGGCTGTTCGTAGCCATCCTGGTACCAAATTAACTTGTATATAACGGCCAACTGATTGTACGTTAATGGAGGTATATTGCGCGCTTGACACTTGGCCAAAATATCATCAGGTAGTAGCTGTTGCAAAGGAGGTAGAGTTATTAACCAATGATTAAGGAAATAGTTAATAATTTAATGGGAAATTGTCCGTCCATGTTCTTACCGGAATTGTGGCATGCGTTGGCGCCTCGCATGTCATCAGATCGAGAATCTCCTTCTTGACAAAGTCATGGGAGTTGCCGGTGCCCAGGCCGCCACCGTTGCCGCCGTGCTGCGAACTGGGCGATGTTGTCATCTTGTCCTTCTCCTTCTGGGCCTTCTTCTCGCGCCGCTTCATCGCGCACTGGTTCTCCGGGACAACGCACTCCGGCCGCATGCCCACGGCGAGGCACTTCTTCAGACGGCACTCCTGGCATTTGCGCCGCATGTACATGTCCATCTCGCAGGCGCGCCCGAACTTGCAGCAGTACACGGCGCTCTTCGTCACGCTGCGCCGGAAGAAGCCCTTGCAGCCCTCGCAGGTCAGGGCGTTGTAGTGATACCCGGAGGCCCGGTCGCCGCACACCAGGCACAGCTCCTCCTGCACCCGCGGCGCGGGCCCCTTCTTGCTCTTCTTCGCATCGCAGCTCTCGTTCGCCGAGTATCCGTTGAGGCTGCTCGAGGGCGAGAGATCGTCGCGACCTGTCGGGCGAGATGGAGGGGGAGCTGGTTAGTATGGATTATTTCAGTATTTCAGCGATCCATAAAACATTAGACCCCAATAAATAAATTTGCTGTCGCAGAGTTCTATGTTCTCCGCCATTTGCATGTTTTGCAAGCTCTGAATCTGAATCTGAATCCGAAACCCAAGCCGAAACCGACTGGACACGTTTGCTTGATAATCTGTGCCGCTGTGTATCCGATATCTTGCGGCGGGTGTTTGGCTACGCCCCCGCGCTTCAAACCCCCACCGCTTTCCCCACAAAAATTTAAAATTCAATTAACGTTTTCGCTCAGAGTCAACGGAATGTATCCAGCCATTGAAAATCGAGCATAGGAACGATTGGACAGAGGCCTGAAAGTAATTATAGAGCGAGTTTCAAAGGAAGAAGGGAACTGGTCTCTAATAAAGAACATTGTGAACCTTCTGCAGATGTTATTCCGGCTTAAATTGTTTATGCAACAGCAGAGGCATCTGTGGGTAAAGCTTCCACATTAAAAAGGCGCTTAAATACATCGGTATAATATTGATCGGTATATATAATGATTATCCTTTTAACGTATCCTAGAGTTCGACTATTTAAGATGTCATAATACTTTCTGCACTTCTATTTCTGTCTGCCATCCATCAAGTCATCAAGTCTTCAAGCCCCATTATCGATTACGTTTAAAAGGGGCTTGCGCGAGGAATCGGGAACTATGAATGGCGCTGGAGATACATTATCCGAATAGTCACGTTCGCAACACTCCCGCAAAAGATATAAAGGAATATCAAGTGCAAGTCTATCCTACAAAGGCACTAACGACGGACCCTGGAGTGGGCGGGCGAGTTGGTCGCGGGGGGAAGAGGATGTATGTAGGTGTGGATGTGGGCGTTGGTAGCACATAAGTGAATAAAAAGATACGAGAACGAGGCTTGGTGTTGCTGCAACTGCAACACCAACAGCAATGACAGTGACAACAACAGATGTGGTAAGGAAGGCAGACACAAGACACGGCTCAGACACTTGGCTAAGACGATAGCCACGAAGGAGGAGAAGAGGACGCGGCTAAGACGTCACTTGGCCACAAGTGCAACCTCTGCCGCCTCGCCCTTCCCTTGTCGTGCTTCAACGGCAGCCGAGTGCAACGCAGTACATTGTCGGCCTAACACAGTTTCCGCAACCAGTATCCACATTCTGCACCTCCACGTTCACGTCCTGATCCACACTCGGGTACCTCCACACCCCCCTCTGACCGTTGCCTGCCCACAAAGCACACTGCCATAAAATATTACCCATACGCCCCGTTGTCTTGGCTACTTTCCCTCCCTTGCTGCAGTTGCTGCGTTTCAATTTCACTGCCAGCAGCGTAAGGGGCAAGCGGAATAAGCGACGGCGTCATGCAAACTTTGTCTGCTCCAGCGACTCAGAGGGAAAATGGAAAATGGGGAGACGCCAGCATGACTGCATTTTCACTGCACTCGCGATGGTGAGTGCGAGAGCTGCGGCCTCGGCAGGGAAATCGTGTGGTAAAAAGTAAAAACATGCTGCAATGACGAATAAGCTGATGGCGATGCCAGGAACGAGGGGACTGAATAAGGCTGAATAATCTGTATTAAGTATTTCTTGGAGAAATAAACTTGCAGTTAAAATAAAAAACTGGTTCTTTTTTAACTATAACCTAAGAGTTAAGAGTTTTTTGTGATACGCCTGCACACTGACACGATCTAAGTTAACGGTTTACAGTTTTGTAGTTCTAGCTCTTGCAAACAATTGACCAGAAAATTTAACTGGCCGTTAACTTGGTTAGATAGTTAAGTAATCGAGCAGTGAGAATATGGGCCTAGGACACAACTCTAATGGACGAAGCTGAGCTGGAGCTAGGTGACTGGAAAAGCCTCCACAGAACGAAATTGTTAGGCCCCCGAGAATTTAGCATAAGCAGTGCAACTGCCAGTTAACACAAACGCACACGCACACACAGCGGAGCCACATTTAATTTTTCGTTTTTCCCCTATGAAAAGACATTTTCCATCGGACGCAGGAGGAAGAACGGAACGGCATCGAGTAGCAAACAAAAGCGGAAAGGCAATGGTTGAAAAAGTGCACGCCAAAGCGGCAACAGCGGAGCTCAAAAGAGACCCCTGAATCCGCCCGGCAGCCATCTCCCGCCTTGGAGTTTTGAGTTCATTGTGTTATTGTGCTGGCTCGTTCGGCCCTCGCTTGCCGCACTACACATACATACATATGTACATATGTATACCCACATAATCCTAGCGAGCGGGGCTGCCAACTGGGGGCCAAGGCAGCGCCATCCGGACGGAGGCAGGCCATGTGTGCAGGGCCGCGCGAGTACAAAACATGCTGCACTAAAGCCAGAGCCAAACTTTTCCATCAGTGCTGGCACGGGCACCGTACCGTTTCGATATTATCCTCTTTATAAATTATACAAGTTCTTTAGAATTTGTATATTAAAACACAAATGGATATGTAAATAATAAATGTTTGAGTGATTAAAAACTATCGTAAGCTTCAGAGTTTCTCAGCGGCACAACCTCTTGTAAAGTTGCGATAACACTTTTGGGTTCTAGCTAGCTAGCTATTCTTTTTCACATGCAGCAAGCTGAGCATCACTTGGCGCCCAGTAGCCTGCACCACTGCTCTCCATCTCTTTCGCTCGCTCGGTCGCTCTCCCCTTCGCTCTTTGCTTGATGCCATCTCCCTCGCGCTGCACGCCCTTGCTGCAAAAGCTGAAAAATGTTGATGTAGGCCTCGAAAAATATGCAGTTTGCCTTTGGCATTGCCACTGTCACTGCAAGCAGCGCAGTCAGCGTCGGGAACGTCACACCACCCCCCGTTCGACAAGAGCGTTGCGAGCGAGAGAGCGGGTTGCATGTCACACAAGTTTTTGCCGTGGTATAGGTAAGTTCTCCCTTCGGGCTTCGTGTGCGTGCATTTTGCATTTCATTTTGCCCGTTCTCGCTTTACATTTGCATTTATTTTTCACACACTTTTTGTGTTCTAGGCAAAGAAATGAAACTTTTTGTTGCTGCTCCTGTTTGTTGTTGTTCTTTGTTTTTTTTTTTTGTATTTTTTTTGCCCGCTGACTCTATTCTATGGCAAAGTTTTCATTTTGTATGCAGTTTTGCTTGCGTGTGCTGGTGTGTGTGTGGGCTGTGAATGCAATATTTTTAAGCGGCTTGTCTTTTGTGTATGCACAAAAAGAGGAGAACAAGGGGCAGTGAGAGGGAGAGAGAATAAGAGAGAGAGAGAGAGAAAGATCTAGAAAGATAAAGAGAGAGGGAGGGAGAAAAAATAGGGAGGAGGCCACTGCAAATAGCGCCTTCTGTTGAAATGCAAAATAAATAAGTTCCAAGGCGGCTCCCCAACCGCTCCCCTTCCCGCTTTTCACTGTTTGCATTTCAGCAAGTTGCTCTCTAGCGGAGCCGAAAGACGTGAAAAACTCAGCCGAGGCAAGGTTTGCTTATACGATTTGGAGACTTCCCCTGCCAGTTCCCAATCCGATCCAATAGGAAACCAAAAGGCAGAAACAAAGGGAGCTGGTAAATACACATACAAACATACAAACATACATACATACATTTATGTACATATGTATGTATGTATGTATTATGTTCCAAGTAAGAACTGTATGATTTGACATTAAAAGCCCTACTATTCGCACTTTAATGTGCAGCGAGAGGGGAGCCATGGTAGCTAATGGAACGCATAGATTTTTCTGGCTTTGTCTTGAGGTCACATCCATCATAAGTCTGGAATATCTGCTGCTAATAGCCTGGATCCATTCAAAAAGGGTTACGCTTCGAAGTCCATCTCTAGACCGGTCCCATGTACAGATCTAAGGAAATACGTCACTGCATTGAACTGTCGCAGTGTGACCAAAGTCTCTATTACTCACTTTGGCAAGGAATTCAGTTGATCAGTATTTCCTTTACAATTATGTACAAGGTTTGAACAAGTTTTGAAGGTTTAAGTGATTTAGACCGCTTTTAATCACTTAAGTAGGTATATTTTAATAAACGAAGACTATACCAATTAAACGGACGAAACTATAAGAAATATAAATCCTACATTTCAGGTTCTGAACAGAAAATAAGCTTTTTTTTGTATGCTCACTCCTTTTCGATATAATACAATTTATAAAGAACTGTTCTATCTGGACCTACATACATATGTATGTACATATCTAAAAATGCTTTCAAAACTTAAAAAGATCAAAACGAGAAAGAACAGTAAAGTCTCTACTCAACGATTTGGGTTAAGAAACCCTCTTATTAATATTATATAGTCCAAATTTTTCTCATCAATGACACATTTCTGAGTACATATTGTTGTTTATTGTTTATTGACCGAGGCCCAACGACTTTGACTATGGTGGCATTGCAGGCGATTACATAAACGAAAGCCGACGACCCTAAATCAAAATACGTTGAGCAGGCCAAACTAACCACCGAAACTCCAGACTTCCCCCACGGAGGGGGCTCGTGGCTCGTGGCACGGTGCATGGGGAACGGGTCCTTCCACCTTGGCTTTGGCCGTAGCTAGAATGAATTGTGATGGCCAGCCGGTCGAGTAGCTAAGGCCAAAATCAACATGGTCTGCCCAACAGAACACCATGGGGTGGGCCCCGCTATGGGGTGCACCAAGGTATCCCCGAACGAGCGGAGTTGGAAAACTGTACCACAGCTAGCGCATGTCCGCGCATGCAATCCCTGCAGCGCTCTCTCTCTCTCTGACTCTTTCACTCTCTCCCTGGCTTGGGGTTGCACACGTTTTTCTGTTTGAGGGGGTTCTCTAGTGCAAGGCTGCAATTTATTTTGCACGAGTTTCTCAGTTGTTAGGCACGTTTTGCCACCCCCGAGCCGCCGAACCCCCAAAACCCCTTCGTGCCATGGTTGAGAAATTGATTTTTTCAGTTCGTTGGCATGTTGCCGCCTGGCCATGTACTTTCATGTTTCTGTTTCTGACCAGGGGCAGGGACACGGACAAGGATCCGATGCCGCGGCCGGAGCTGGAGCCGGAGCCGGATCCGGGGCCGGATGGGGTAGCGGATGGTTGGGGGGATTCACTGTGTGCACTAGGAGCACTAGGTGGCTGAAAAATGCTTTTTAACCTACTTTGAGCACAGGTCGACATTTAGACGAGGGTCGTCGCATGACCTTTCGTGTGTTTCGAACGCATTCTCCCTCTTTTGGCTTCGTCTTGCGGTTGCTTGTCGGCTTGTTTTTTTGTTGCTGCAACTGGAAAGAATGCGCCAAACCTGCACCAACAATAACTGTAACAAGGTGACGCCATTTACAAAAGCCAACATGGCCGCCAAGAAATGATCTAAAGGTTTGTTTCCGTTTCCGCTGGAAGAGATCTGCAATGTTGTCATTCATTTTTACCCAATCATCGTCCCTGTTGAGATCGAAGCAAACCTAATCTATTGTTTATAATAATAAAAATAGTATGAAATGCATCTAAAATCTAAAAAAAAAAAAATAAAAAAGGATCTGAAATGTCATTAAATATATAGTTTTACTTTTCTATTAAATTAGGATTTTCTTTTATATATGTATATACATATATGTATATATATAATTGACTTTATGACGTCATGGAATATAAATAATTTTCATTAGGCCGTACTATTTAGAACACTTCCACTCCGCTAATGAGCTCTCCGTTTGCCATCTCCGGCACCCCGTCTCCTATATATGTACATATATGTGTATATATATTTCAAAGCCGGAGCTCCATATGCAATTTATGCCCCACCGGAACCCACCCCTTTTGGCGCATTCCCTCCCTAATGATATGTGTTTGCATTTGCATGCCGCGCACACACTGGCAAAGTCGTGTGGAAAGCTCGCTTTGTTTACATTTTGCTCTTTATAAGCAACATAACATACATACATACATATGTTCGACATACATATGTACATACCCATGTGCGATGCTTTATTTACGCGACTGTGCCTTTCTGCAACGGATTACCAACACTGGCACAACTACATGCCCAAAAAGGTGCAGTGGGACACCCTTAACCCGCATCACGAAAGGTACACATGGGCATCGATCTAGACAAAATACATTCTTTTTCGTATTCCTTCTTAAAAATGTGATAATTTTGCTATAATTGAAATGAATTAATCGCTCAGTGATAATTATTTATATTAGGATCCCTAAACATAGCAAGTAAACCTGAAACATACAGGCTTTGGTTTTTAATAGTTTTTGGAGTTTTGGAAAGAAGCTTTCGTTTCCGTTTTTTGGTGCTTTAGTTTACGCAAAACTTTTTCTCATACCATTGTTTTTGGAATATTCGATAAATTCTTACTGCTCAAACTACTAACTTCGTTGTTTCCAGAAGTGAGAAAGTGTTGAAAAGTCCGTTGTTTTTTGAAGCATGATAATATAAATATATATAGATAGATAGAAAAAAATTACTAGTTTTCAAAAAAACATCTGTTCCTAAATAGAATTTTTATTTTTTAAAACTCAATTTAGGAAACAAAAATGCAGTTTCGAGTTTATTTTAGAAAAATGTAACTTTGATAGGCTCGACTGTATATGTGGGATCTAGTCACAGAAGAAGAAGGAGCATGGGCCCGGGCGTGGCTGTTACACTTATGGGCGAACAATGGAGCGCAAAACAAATGGCAATGGAGTGAAGCCATTAAGAAACACAAAGCGGAAAGCTTGCTGGGGGAAAATAGGAAAAACAAACCTGTGGAGAATAAGAGCTGAAATATATGGACAAAGAAATGAAGAAGTTTCAGCGCCAATAACAAAAGCGTCACTGTCAGACGCGTCACCATGATTGCTTTAGGGGGTGGAGGAGCTTAGAGAGGCGGTGTATCCGTTAGTGTTACCCTAATACTATATATGTACAATGTACATGTATATACACTACAATATATCATGTTATATTTTATTCTTAACAAAAAAGCAATGCCGGAAATTAACAAATTCATTGGCATTACTTTTCACGAGAGATCTACAAATTATCTGAAGTGTACCTACAGTAAGCCCCACTCTATTTTCTCCAGAAATGATTATCTAAAGTCCTTCGCCAGCTCCCTTTGGCCCCACACAACACCCCGAGCTCCCACTCTGCCAGCGTGATTAATGCGGGCAGTGAAGCGTTCCTCGCAGCTGCCATGCAACATCAGGCACACAACCTTTGCTCAAGTGCAGTTGGCGGTGCTGGCGGAGCTTCGGCGAACGGAAGTTTTTAATTAAATATGGAAAAATAGAAGTAAAAACGAAATGAAAGCGGAGCGCGGCGCAGAACCTTAAGCCACAAGCATAGCTCAAACACGACCTTGTTGCGGTAGGTAAAAGTCGAGTTGGACTCACTATAGCTTCGCCCTGTTCGCCTGCAGCCGCGCCCCACCACCCCGTCTGCCACTTCCACTTTACTTTTATTGTTATTGTTATTACATTATCAACATGTTGTTGTGCAGCATCCGAGCATCCGAGCAGCCCAGCACTGCTTCACCCACTCGCCCCTCCGGCAATTTGTGCGGCTTTGTCGTCGTCTTGGCTCCAGACTTATTAAATATCAGCCACATTGTTGCTGGTCAGTGATTTTTATTGAGCGACACGGACAGCGACGGACAGCGACGGACAAAGACGGACGTTGTTTGGGCTCGTGGACGATGTATAGTACAATGTACAACGTACCATGTACACCGACATGAACACATATTATTGCCGCTGCTGCAGCTGTCTTTTATTATTATAACTGTCTGACGAGCACGGGTTAGTGTGCGTCCTTGAAGTCGTTTACGTCACTCGTAGACAGGGTGCCGAAGGGTGCCGAAGGGGGGGCTGGGCGGAGGGCTCCGGATAATGCATTCAATGCGGCTAGCATTAATGGAAATGCTGAATGACAGCGATGGCGGGCGGGAAATGGAGCTGTTCGATTTCAGGGAATATTGCTATCAGGTTGCAAGCTCCTTTGTTGTCAGGACTCACGACTATTTGATATCTGATTTTTAAAAACAAAGCGAGATGGCGATAGAAGTTTGTAACATTATTTCTTAATAGCTCCCATGTTTGTCACTCGATGGTTCTTAAGTACAGAGTACGTGTAATTATTAAAAATGATGGTTTGGCAGAGAAAATAAGTAAACGAGTTACTTAACTAAATAATTTCCAAAAAACAAAATGTGATTTTTGAGATATGCCCAAAAGCAGAGTTCCGTGCAATGCACATTTTCCCGGTTCGCAAGGCATTGAACTGCACCGAGAACAGATCGGGAAATTGTCTATTCCAAAATTATAGCTGAACGAGCGGCAAGTCCAATTGTTTTTGGGGTTTGTTTACTACCCACACACAGCCAGACATTTGCAACAAATTATTCCGAGCGAAAAACATAGCACATTTGATGCTTCACTTGCCATGCAAAACAATTTCCCGCTGAACGTTGCCGGCGGCCGCCAACTGTGCGTATGCGCGATTTTCCCGGCTCTTGACATTGTGGGAAATTCTTTTGTCGAGTGCAGCAAAAACGTATTCCACAAATGTGTATGTGTGCAGCGTATTACATTACAACGTCGCCTTTTGATGTAAAACGAAACAGAAAACCATTCGAGTGGAAGAGGGGCTGGCGCTGGAAGAGGTAAGTCAATCGCGCGGTATTTTATTATTACAAAATTCAGTTCCAGGAAATACTCGTATGTATTTTTTTTTGGCAAGTGTGCAGAGAGCAATTCGATTTTTGAATTATATTATATATCGCCAGGCTAAAATTCAGTGGAAATCGGTTGCAGGCATTGGATCCCTATGGGACATCAGTGTCGTCATATTTCTGGGCGACAAAGATCGATCTGTCTTTCATCTGCGTTAAAGAAAACTGTCTTCGAAAAATAAATAGCATACATGACAAATCTGTGACGGAATGGGGACACCTGTTTGTCCCATTTGCCATTATAAGAAATTAATTTATCAACCAAGAAAATTATCAATCCAACTATTATGGAAAATTATATTAAAGGTAGGTATTTATCCCGCCTAGGTTTATATAATATTATCGAAAGAAAAGCAATGTTTTTGTAAAAGAGAGTGTCTTTGAATCACAATATGATCACTGTGTACATCCGTCCACATTGTGACGAAGGGCACCGAGGGTGTGTGCAAGGCAACTACTATATATACACGCAGAATTGGATGTCCAAACTTAAAAAGCAATATACCAATCAGAAGGCATTACGAAAAAGTTATTTTCCAAAATTCTATTGGCTCAGGAGAAATGGGCAAAAAAAAAATACATATTTTTTGAAGTGTAGCCTGAGTATAACAATCCCCAGTTATGTATATTGCACTTTTGCACTAAGCTGCAATATATCTAGCCTTAAACTTAAAACTTTAACCAGCATCCCATTAGAAACTAGTTAAATTATTGGATTGGATATGAGACATTTTTGGAGTTGAAGGTGCTATCGTTACTTTAATCTCACCTAGTTAAGAGGAGTTTTGTTTGATTTTTTAAATCACAAAATATAAAGAGTCCAAAAGATTTAAAGTTTGTTATTTGAGTAAAAAATCTCTTTAAAGCTGCATTTAAAATAGAGCCTACAAGGGATGAGCTGTCCTTAATGATTTTAATAAATGGGGAGCATCCATCACGCCTCGTTTTGGCTCACCGCCCTGGAATATATTAACCATAAGCCTAATAGCTCCTATTTGCCACCTTTTTCATTGTGAACTGATCCCAAGAGCCCTCATTTGGGCCATGGCAGCCTATTTTGTTGTTTCCCACTTTTCGTTGGATATATTTTTCGGTGAGCAGCCAAGTTGTCTGGTCTAGAGCGACCAGCCAGCCAGCCATTTATGCTCTGTGCCAATTGTTGTGCGTATTTTGACGCTTTGTACTTGGCGTTGTTTTTTATTAAAAACAATTTATTAATTTTATTTTTGGCGTTGCTATGACAAAATGTGTGTCAAGGGGCAACTTGTCAGTCATAGGATTTCTGCCTGCCTGTCAAAAGCCGTTTCGCTCTCGAAAAGAAATTGCGCAAAGGCAGCTACGAGTGTGGGAGTCGATGACCAAAGATACAAAAGTGGCCCACTGTGTGGGCCTTACCTGCCGCGATTGGGGCGCATTTCTTTCGATATATATTCAAGGGGCGCCTGTCATGGGGCATTACCTGCAAAGAAACAGAATCGGAGATGTGTGTTAGCAAGGGATATATAATATTTGTGTATGTACTATATAACATATGTATTTAGTTCGGCCGAGCGCTTGCAGCTCCCATTACGCTTCCGCAGAGAAGCAGCGCCAACCCGCTGAACTTCACAGCTCGGCTCACTTCCGCTGGCCACTTTAATTACAGGCAAGAGTCGGGCCAAAGTCAAGCGATTTTCTTGGCCGGGTAAATGAAACCGAAGCCCAAGGTAAAGCTCGAGAGCATCGAGAACTCAGCGAGAACTTTTCGAGTCGCTTTCAGCTCGAGTGTTTCTGAAACTATTTATAAGCATGCGATCACCTCCGCCAGAAGTAGCATCATCATCATCGCCACCAACAACATTATTATCGTCAAGGCCCTAAGAAGAGTGGCTCCGGACTCTGGATTGCCCTGGGAGGCACTGGAGCCATTAAAGCTGTCAAGTAGGCACCAGTTTGTCAAATTATACAGGAGCGCTCCCGAGCATTGCATAATTGCCCCATTCTCAAAGCGAGAATCTAGCCGAATCTTGCCTCCTTCGGCAGCAGTTCTTGGCGCCATGCAAACTGCATTTTAGTCTAAACAAGATACATATATTTCGTGTATAGTTAGGGCAGGCAATTCCAGCCTGAACTTGTCACTATGGACGGGTTACCCACCTGAGGGCAATTAGGAAAAAAAAAAATAAAATCCAATTAAATGCCATGAATGAAAGAAGTATAAAGGTAAAGATGGAAATGAAAACAAAATCAAAAGGAGAGAGACAAGGCAAGCTGGCAAACAATCGCACATAATTCACAGCAGCACTAGCTCATGGAAAATGAAAAGCGAGGAGGGAAACGTGCAAAACAAAAGTGGCAGCGGCCACATTTTTCACATGGACCGGCTAAAATGGAAACCACTTTCAGCCAACAGCAATCCGCAACTAGTTTCGGCCTCTAAGTAGGTTTGGCAAGTGCAACGAGTGCACTGGGCAAGCGGAGCGCGCAGCGATCTCTATCGCCATCGCCATCTCCATCTCCATCTCCATCGGCATCGCCATCTTGGTCTGGTATCTGTATCTTGCAGATACACGAGCGAGCTGCAATGCCGCTTTCTAAACAACCACTCTGGTCTGGTCTGGTCTGGGGCACGGGTGCTGGTGGGCCTGCTCCGGTCTGGTCTGGTCTGGTCTCAACTGGTCTACGTGCTTTCGTTTCGTATCGCATCGGATCGTATAGCTTCAAACGCTCGTTTGTGCCACAACATGGCCTTGAATTTTTAATCAAGTTTCTGCGCTAGTCGCAAGTCTCGAAAGAGAGCCCCAAAGGCATGATCATGGCTGCCCCTTCTCCTTTCCCTCGCTCCAAATCGCCTCGTCATTTTGGCCAAGTCGGTCTTAGCCCGGGTTTTGGTGTGTGCGTGTTTTAGGCACTAAATTCAAAACAAGTTCTATTGAACTTGGCTCGGCAGCGCTCTTCAAAACAGCAGAAAACAGAAAACAAACCAAACGCAAAAAAAATTGGCTCGTTTTTTTAGGATTTTCTGACTTTATTTTTTGCAAAATGATTAATGGAATTTATGGGTTTTTTCTCTGTCTTTTTTTTTGGCAGCAATATTCGTGTAGTATATACCTCCTCGTATGTGTATAATATATTAAAAGGAAAAAATATTATTTTACCCGTTGGACCGGCAAATAAAGAGCAACAAAAACTGCCCGCTGTGCAAGAAGGATGAACGAAATGTGCAAAAAATATTATACGAGTATATACTATGTAAGCAAACAGCCGAAAGGAAAACTTAAGGGAAAAAGACACCGAAACTAACAACGCCCTTACTTACATTACATTTAAAATTACATTTATATTTCATTCACAAAAGGGAGGCTATATATAATATATATAATTGTCAGTACTAATCCTTCTGGCATCTGCTAGCTTGCGCTATTTTACTTTGCGGTTAACCAACACTATTTCAAGGTTTTTTTTATTAATATTTTCCTGCATCGAAGTGCCTGACACTGACACGAACTTGTCTTTTGTTTTCTTTGCCGTTTCTGTCCTTTCAAAAAATAACGTTTTAGTACACTCAGTTGGCTCTTGCTACACCAAGCACGTGCTTGTTAGGATTGGGTATTAGTATTATTAGAGAACGAAAATCGGACTGACTCAGGATCATTTTCTAACCTTAGAAACTTAATATTGACCTTCTCAAACAAATTTAAAATCTTACAAACAGCTAGTATCTAGCGCTTTTACTTTCCCAATCAATTATTGTAATTATTATTACAATTATTATTATAACTTAGTTGATGTAGAATTGTTAATTCTAAAGAAATAAATAAAATAAAAAATAAATGCACTATAAGGCGCCATAGTTTTTTTTCGCAATAGCATTGCATTTATGCGGTCAAGAAGGTTACTTTTCATGTACGTATGTATGTTACTTTCAATGTATCTTATAAGTAGTTAAAGTGCTTTTGTTTGAAGATCTTTTTAATTTGTATATATAATATGTGGACTGCTTGAATATTGCCAGTGAGAGTTAATATCGGCAAATTGAAGAATATATTTAAAGTGAACAAAGAAAGGGAACTGAAAGACAGTTCAATTTTCGATGCCGGCGGCTCGTTTAGAATTTCAATTCTGCCTGCGGATTTATTGTTGAGCGCTTCTTTTTGTTTCGCTTGCAAAATCAAATTTCTACAGCGGAAAGTTAAAGAGGTTGATATTGAAGAAAACATGGGAGAACCGTGGGCCTAAAGCAAAGAACCAGAGACTAAAAAACCAGACTTTCGGAATGTATCTAGATGTTGGGTGTTGTTTTTCCCTTTTGTTGACCCTATTTCCTGTCTTACCAATTTCTTTTATTATATTTGCATGCACATACATACATACATACATATATGCAAATGTTGTTTAATGTAAGCAGACGAAAATTTGTCACACCGCAAACCAAAAAAACCGACAAATTTCCTTGGCTCGCTGCCCTTCTCTCCTCGCTCGCTGTGTGTGCGCATTTTAATGACTCTTGGCTTTGCATTTTGCGAACAAAATATATATAGATACGAGAAGAGTCCCCTCTCGATATATATGCTTTGCTGGCTGCGATCGGACGGAGGCCGAGTCAAATAAATGCCAAATGAGCCACAGTTTTGATTTATTGGGACCTGCATATTTTTGCATACGCCTGCCTCCGCCGCGTCGCCTCCGACTGTTTCCACTCTAAAATCTTCGCGACAACTTCTTCACTTAAGATTGGGTCAAAGTCTTCGGTTCCCTCGCTTCTACCTAAACGCATAATTTGCATTTCGCTGGAGAGGCTTTGTCAAATGATTCAATTTCGGCCTCGACTGCAAATGCATTCCGGAACGACGCAGGCACCCCTCTCACCATCCATCCATCCATAACCCAACCCATCTCAAAAATTGTTTTCTTGTTAAAAATTGTTTGCTGTCTCCGTTCTCAATTTATTTGGGCGTGTTTGGGTGCAAGCAAATGGGTGCTGTCTGTTTGCTTCTCCAGAGTCAGGCGAATGCAAAGTCCACATCCTTTCTTGGCTCCGCTCATGTCACATTTTACACATGTTCTTTCCTCTTTTTGGTTTTTTTCGGCTTTGCGTATTTCATTTCACGGTTTGGGGATGGGGCTTAGGGGACTTTCATTAGTCATGACTTGCATGGCATTTGGCCATTCCTTGGCCGCGAATGTCACGCCCCAAGTAATTAATCAAACCTCCCCAAATGGAAGCTAAGCGTGGAAGTGAACTCGTCGCCTCCGATAACAATTCTGTCTCTAAAGGTTGTCTGTTAAACAGACTTGTAAAATAATTTACAATGTCCGATTTTATGTTCTTAATTAGTTATGGTTATTAACCGAACTTAATCTGTTACAATAATAATTGTATCACGATCATATTGCTGAACCAGGGACTGCCATTTCTATATTGCGTGAGCCGTCTATTTTCCACCATTAATAATTTCTTCTTTTTCCCGCTGGCGACGCCCACTGCGTATGCGTAATATATGGGCGGAATGAGTAATTGAGTGATCCAATTTGACGCTGAGTTATATATATATATTATATATATGTATATATGATATATACATATGTATCTCTATGCCGGAAAGCCAATTATTAGGCAGATGCAGATAAGACCAAAGGAGAGCCGAAATGTTTTCCAAATGTTTTGCATTCGATCCTTGTTGGTACGCTCTTTTGTCTTGGCCAATTAAATTCTCAAATGCGATAAAAATCGCCACAAGAACTCACAGGGAAGGATCAGAAGCATTTGCCAACTACTTAAAAATATAAATAACTGGCCAACGGCCGAGGGCCAAGGGCCACGGCAGGCCCAAGTAGAAGTAGGAGAGCGGTGCCGAGAAAAAACGTCGTGGCAGATGCCACAATGGAGACCGCAACAGCTGCCAATTCGAGGGCAGGCTGCGTTGGTCCGACCACGGAGACGGCAGCAATTGGAATCTAATTTAAAATTAGTGCTTAAAGGATTGAAATAAATTTAGTCAAGCGACGGCTGCCGCTTTTGGCCGCTTCGGCCCTTTTGGCCGACAGCAAACTCATTGGAAATGCGTCTTTGAGCTCCGGTTCCGGTCGATGCGATGGCAGGTGGCCTGATCTTGATCGGGTCTTGTACTGGCGCTGGGGGTCAGTGAGCGAATGCTTTTGCAAAGCGGACCGTGGACCTAACGCTGGTCAACGCTGGGGCTAGTAGTTAGCGGCACTAAGGACAGTACTGAATGCGCATTTGAATTCCAAAAAATCAATTGTTTTTGCTTGACATTAAGTAGGTGGCTTTCCTTCCTCCGCTCATTATTGCAACTATATTTATTAAAATTATTATTAGGCGGCCATTGCTGCTATGACTGAATTAATTCGCCATCTTTTTTTCTGGGTTCTTGTTTCGTTTTTCGTTTTTCGCTTTTCGCTCTTCGGCTTCTGGATCTTTTGTTTTGCTTCGCCGTTTGCCTTCGTTGTTCCCCGTCCTCTCTGTCTGCCAGCCTACGGAAGTCAGTTTATAATCATAATTAAAAATTTATGGGTTCGAGTCATGGAATGTGACAGCGACAATTAGATACTTCTTAATGGGGTCGACGAGAGTTCCCAGTGGAGTGCTGCCCACATGAAGAAAGGTTTCGTCGGCTGGTTCTACATGACCATATCGATAAAGATCTGCAAAGACCAAGTGCCGTTAGCTGCCCCCGCAGATACAGATACATTTTCGAATCAAATAGATTGAAATGTTACTTTATTTTTCATATCTAGCTAAGAGAGTCTGTGAAAATCAAAAGACTTAGGCAACAAACTTTAGAAGAGCAAGAAAAGATAGAAAAAAACTACAAAAAATCAGCACCCACCAAAACCTTAACTCTCAGGGCGGGAAAAAAAAACATTGTAAATGGCCAACGCAAAAGCGAATGGAAGCAAAAATTGTTAGAAAATTTAATAAATCACTTTTGATTGCGGCATTGTTATTTTAATAGAAAAACACACTCACACACTCGCACACACACGCACACCCGACCCGAAATAATAATTTTGTTTAGACAAAGGCTGAAAAAAATAGGAGAACAGAACAAAAGCCCAGCTCACACATGGCTTAAAAGCAAGAAATGAGGGCGAGAGAAAGGGCGGCTGGGCGGGTGCAAATCATTCTAAGGTAAACAGAAAATATAATTTCGCTTTGACATTGAATGGGGAATTGGGAATGATGATGATCACAATCAACATCATAATCATTTCGTTCACGTAATTTCAAATGAAAATAGTTAACAATAAACCGAGACAGAGGCGGGGGATATACACGGCTATAAAAATATCCGAAATCAAGAACAAGAGCCAAATAGAAATCGCGTGTGCGCTGACGCAGCAGAAATGGAGCCAAAGCCGTCGAAATAAAAATTCTTCTTTTCAGAATACTATAGCCCCCTAACCCTCCCCCGCACACCCGCACACTATCCGCCCCCTTAACCACTTTACCAACACTATAGTAAATTTTTCAAATAGTAATACTATTGTGGGAGCGAGGCAGCACGCACATGGTTTGTATTATTATTATTATTATTTCTACTTTTCTATTTTTGTGGCCGACACACACGTTTTGAGCCAAAAGTGTGAAACGTCTTTTGTTGCTGCTTCTGTGGCTGTTGTTGCTTTATTACGCATCAACATTTAACCTTGAGCCGGACGGGTCAACGACCGTTTTGGCCAGCAAAAATTCTAACGATTTTTCGTTACCAGCCCCAGCAACCAAAACAATCGGAATAACAATAACAAAACTAAATGGTAAACCTGATGGGAATTATAAAAGCCCAACTTTGCTATAGTTAGTTGAACTGCCCGCCGATTCTCAGTCTGAGTCTTGGCTCGCCGTCATACCAGGCGTATGCGCAATAATTGAAAGTTTCTGCGAACGAAGGCAATTAGCTCGGCGCAAATTAAAGAGCAAACTGATCAGCATGTACTTACTGAAGTTTTGTCTTAATTACTGAGAGTTTCCTGTTATTATTAAACAAAGAAAGTTGAGATCTTCCGCACGGCTCCTTGACACTGACCTTGTCGCAAGCTCGTCAAATTTTGTGATTGATCGCTTCCCCTGGCCGCTGTTCAAATTTATTCGAACAAAGCCAACAAAACCTTAATTTTAAATTAAACAATTTTTAACGGTACATTAGCAATACGATCAGCAAAAAAAAGTAAGCGAAAACAAGCAAACGAATCAAGCCATTCAGTTGCAGATTTTGACCTTTACCTTACACACAGTGTTGTGAAGTGAATTGTGTAATATATATATATTCGATCTGCTTCCCTCTCGCTCCTTACCCAAGACTGCCAGCCAGCAACACGTGTTTTGATTAATACTCGCTGATTTTTTCGCACCACGTTTTAATGGTTGTTATTTCCAAGCAACCTCTAAGCCCTTCCCCATTACGCCGCAAGTTCCCCTTCGTACTCGCTCGCTTTTTGGCTAAGGCAAAAAAAAAACGGCAAGTAATGAAGGCAAAACCCCAAAACACTGAACAATAAATGTATATACTCCACGACTTATTGTCCCTTGCCTCTGCCTTCACTTGACCACGATACTTACAAATATCTGTACATACCATATACTATATACATTAACTTTTATATATCATACATAATACCCCATACATGAGTATGAGCGCGATTCAAGTACGCATCGTGGTCGCACTACATTTTCGTCAATGCGAATCGAAAATAATTGTAGGACCGTGCCAACGCGATTTATATTCAGCAGCAAGAAAATCAAAATAAGCCAACGCAACACATTCGAATTATACCCCTATCCCTATCTACAACAAGAAACAAAAATATAACAAGTAAGGAAAGCTAACTTGGGGCGAAGTCTGTATACCCTTGTAGAATATGCCAAATCTAGTTCGATAGTTCCTTTAGCAGCTATATGATATAGTAGACCGACTTGCATGGACTATTACGTCTTTAAAATCTGTTGTTATTAAGAAATTTCATTTGGGTATATTTAAAAATAACGTAAATATGCCACTCTATCCGATCGTTCCGATTGCAGCTATATGATATAGTGGTCCGTTTCGACATATATACTACTTCTTGCAAGAGAAACAAGACTATCTACACTCTAGTTTACCTAGAAACCAAAGGACAGGCGAACGGACAGACAGAGAAACGGACATGGCTAGATCGACTTGGCTGTTGATGCTGATCATAAATATTTACACTTTATGGAGTCGGAAATAGCATGACAACATTATAATACCCACTGCCAGGGTATAATAACCACCGAAAAAGTAAAGTAAAATGTTTTATTTACTTTTTTTATTTTTTATTTACCCAGTATCGTTAATTGCATTGTACTTGATGTTTAAAAATATAGAAATGGAATCTTAACTTGAGTCAATTGAGATCTCCTAGTGACTCAAGTAAAGATTTCTACGAGTAATAAAACAATTCATTGCCAAATTGCCACCCACTGTCGAGAGCCAATCTCAATCTCGTGTCTAAATCAGCTTTAAAGCGCGTTAAAACAAAAAGCAAAAAAGAAAGCAGCCACCAAACTGTATTGGCCTATGTGTGGGAGGCTGGCTGGTGATTGCAATTACCCAGTAATTTCTTAATTGCTCCGCCACACTTCACTTGGGCCGGGTGATCGTCATAATTATATAAAATATATCCCCCGGCACACAAGTAAAAGTGCCTGAAACTGTGTCAGCTCTAACCGCAGGCATCAATTGCCAGCTGAAAGCCGAAGGCTAACGCAGCCCCAAACCCGGTCTGAGAGTTTCGCGTTACAAATTTCTTTGATTCCATCGATTGTCTGTGGTGGGTGTAGCTTGTCGTGGAGCAGCTTTTGTTGCCTTGCGGAGAGGTAGCCGCTGTTTCATGAAGGTTTTTGCAAAACAAAAATTAAAGAGAAACGGCTCAAGCTAAACAAATAAAGTTTAAGCCGAAAAGTGTACACACATAAAAAACGAAATGTTAAACAAGCACGCACTTGCTGCTTATTTGTTTAGAAAAAAAATAACGAGAAATAAACAAAAAAAATATATAAAAATAAAATGTTACAAGGTTAGGCTCTGACAACGGCACGAATGTATTGTTTAAATTGAACAACAAAACTTTTAGCACAGAAAAGTAATGAGCGAAACAATATTATGCGAATAATTGCGTTAATTTTTTATCTGATATTTTCGTTTACCCAAAAAAATGACAAAAATATATCCAGATGTATCAATAAGACCTTGAATAAACTCACAAAAATTGAGAGAAAATAATATATAGCTATGCAAATATGTGCAAAAGTCAGAAGGATCGATAAGGCAAGTTGTTAGCAGTAAGCTATACCTTCAAACTTTATAAAAGTGCAGAAAAACTAATAAATATATTATTATAATCACTGCCCGACGTTGGGCGCCAGAACATAAGAACACACGACCTTTGCTAATGATAATGTGAACCAACTGCAGCTTCATTTCCGGGAGCAAAAAGCTTAAAAGAAGCATAAAACTTTGAATGTGAATATATTGGGATAATACAATATGAGAAGATCAAAATCTGATCTATCACAGATAGTATTAAAAACACAGATTATATTGATTGTTCAGATTGTAAACAGCGTCGTCATTGGTTCTCAACTCGAAATACCTTACACTGAACACGGAAAATATTTTCTCAGAACAAAATTTCTTATTTCGGAGGCTGCAATGTACCGCCTCGTTACAGTACAAATGGAACATTTGACTTATATGTAATTTTCCATTACTTTTTGTATAGCCACAGGTCGAATTTGATCAAAATGGTATGACTTTATGCTATATCTTCTTTGAGATGAAATGGTCTGAATGAAAAATATAAACATTATCTGTTAACCTTGGTATTTGGTAATTTAAATTTGAAATCTGAGGAGACAACATCAACTCGATCTTTTTTAGGTTTTTTGTGTGTCCAACCAAGAAAAAGGTCGCCCATTTTTCCAGCACCCACTTGATGTCACTTCCTGTCGTCGCTCTAAAATGTTCAACAAAGAATTTCGCTTTCATTTGGCTCTCCAGAAACGCCGTGTGCATTCCACTTGCCTGTGGCGATCTGTTCTATATATTCTATATGCTCGGTCCGTATACAAGTATTTACTACGCCCAGCCAGCCGCTGCCTTATCTTATCGGAGGCGAAGAAAACACGGGGCACAATCGAGTCGCAGAGCGTACGTGGAGCGAGCGGCGGAATATTGTTTATATTAAGAACAAGAAAAAAGAGCAGTGTTTTTTTATAGCAAAATAAATAGCACAAATGTGCATTATCAGCTAAATGCTGGTATCTACAATGTATGCGCGCTCACCAACACACAGCCACTAACCCCAATTTGAACCGAACGATTGTGGGGCACTGTGTTATCACCCGAAAAATAAGACCCACGAAAGAGAAGCAAACAAACTACGAAGCGAAAGTTGACAGTCACTTTCCAGTCCGCTCCCGCTTCCCCTCCCCATCCCTGTTAACACTGATTAGGCCGACCCGAAAAAAAAAATACTATTCGCTATTCGGAGCCGCCGGGTTGCTATTGAGCGCTGGGCCGCCCTAAAATATTGATTTGGTGCACGCAAAGTACGCATCAACATCAACCCCAATTACAATTACAAATGGCCGGCCAACACCAAGCCCTGCTGTCCAGGGGTCAGTCCGTCCGAGCCCCGTTCCCAAGTTGAATGAACCGAACCGAGACAGAAACTAACGAATACTTAGTATGCCTGGCGACTAATTAAAATAATTAGCGCTGGGACTTCCGCACTTCTCGGCCTGCATTTTTAGTACACCCCGACGACCCTGAACTTGAACCCGCCGCCAAATAAAAAGCAAAGCAACCAGCACCGACGACTGCAAATTAACCGAAATCGTTAAAAGTTAAAAGTGAACACAAAACCCGACTGCCAGTTCATGAACTCTTTGGCCAAGTGTGAAGGCTAAATGCCTTCGAACAAAGGGAAATAAACACGTTTGGCGCGTATAGGAAATGCGGCGAGTCTGCCTTTTCATAGCTCCATCATAACAAAACATAGTTAGTTCGTTGTCTCATCACAGCGATATTTACATATCCGCCACATACCAGAAACCAGTACTGATCAGTTTATTAAGATGGGTATATACAGGTCGCAGTCTCCTTCAATATTATTTAGTGCTACCTTTAAAGGTCCCTTATGATATTTGAATTATGTATATTCCAATGTGTTTCTACGTGCGCTTGGTTAATTTGGTTGCAAATTCTATTTACAATTTAGAAAGCATTTAAATTAGTTTAAAGTTTTGTGAATTTTAACATTGCCAGGTTATTGCCAATTAATCACATAATACAAACCTAATTTCTAAAATAACATAATAAGTAATCGCAGTAATATTATATAATTTGACAGATGCAAATATTGATGTTAGTTTGGTAGCAAGAAATTGGCAAGATTTGCTAAGATGCTTTCATCCTCATAAACAAACTTAACGAAGATATCATGATCGTTTCTGGGTAAACTATACGATATCCTTTCTCGACGAAATCTTTGTATATGAAGTCTACACAAATTTTACGTATGTCCCCATTATGAGATTAATTTCAACATCCCAAGTAGAAATACTAGATTCTATTTGCGCTACTGTAGAACATCGTATAAAATGCATTAACCCTTTAGAGTTTTATAAGTTATAACGATATTGTACACAAAAATCTGAAACGGGGATAGCCTTTCTATACTGAAAACTTTAATCTCAACCTACTCGCATTCTTTACCTATACTTTCTCCTATTGCGCCTACTAACACCTAACCCTAACAAGCACGTGCTCGGTGTCGCAAGGGCTACTTGAGTGTGCTTACCGTAGTGCATCAACATCCAAGTAAGATCTCGTTGTGATCAGTTAGCTGATCTGATAACCCGTTTTTGGCTGCCTATTATTCTGTGAATTCTTAGCATATGATTAGCACAATAGTCAGTTGAGTTTTTTGTTTATATTGACTTGACACGATAACGGCCAAGAGAGCTATCCAAACAAAAAGAGAGATAGAGAGAGGGAAAGAGCAACGCTCGTCATTCCCATTCACGTTTTCTTGTGAGATGCTCAGCTATGTCGGCGGCGATAAACGGAATAGAGCTGATTACGAAAA
This sequence comes from Drosophila parvula, assembly GCA_018904695.1. Lineage (NCBI taxonomy): Eukaryota > Metazoa > Arthropoda > Insecta > Diptera > Drosophilidae > Drosophila > Drosophila parvula. Next base: position 39,014 of record JAEIIG010038183.1, on the reverse strand, counting down.
CGTTTTCTTTTCCCGCTCTCGAAGTGCGTTCTAGTTGAACCAAATCACATTTCGAGCCATTGCGAAAGAGCGAGGGAGGTGGCGCGGCTAACGCAACAGTCGTCGATGCCTGGCCTCCCGCTCCGCCGCTCCCCCGCCCTACAGCCGTCCTGCCTTCCCGCCGCCACCCACGCACAGCGGTGAGCGTCGCAAATGCGTGAGCGTTTCGAATTTGGGTTATTGTTCGTTTGCGCTGAGTGCTGCCCTAGTTTCCGAGATACAGATACCCAGATAGCCGAAGAGCGGGAGGAATCCGCGTCCGTCCGAAATAGTTGTTGCTGCGCGGCGGCGATTAGAGTTCCGTTTGTTCGGGCTGCCGCAAGATGCGTTCCCGGCGATAACCAACGATAGCAACGGCCAAGCGCCGACTTCTCGGGGTGCACAATTCGATAGGAGCCGAGTTCGGCATTTGGGTTAATGGACAGATTCGGGTCAATGTTTAGTTTGCATTATTTCTGACGTCCTCGGAGGCACGCGAGCTGTGGGTCAGCCTGTGGCGGTCACCGAAAGTGTGTGTACGTTTGGGTGACTTTATTTAAGAGAAATTAAGTACCATAAATATGACAAGAAATGAGAAAGCAAGTCAATAGTCCAAATTACTTTTATTGTATTGATATTTTCAGGCACCTTAGCCAGTTATTAGCTAAACCTTCAAGGGCCGGTAGAACCGTTCACTGTTAAAGTCCCTGATAGCTATTTGACCAGAATTGATAAACACCAGTTAAGCTTGTCGCTAAGCAAGTAGAATACATATCCTTTAATTAATCCTTATTTATCTGAACTGGGAAAGCACAACAGTGTGCTGTTATTTGTTCTGTTAGGCAGCGAATGGTACTGTTATACACTAAAAAGTGCTGTTGAGCGCAGCACTGACTAGCCGCACCATTATAATGCATTCTCTCCTAAAACAGTTAACTATTTAAAATCAGCTGTTTCCGAGCCTAAAAAGATTTGACAGAGTTCGGGTCCCTGTTAGTGCTAGCTCTCCCATTATCGTGTAAATGTTAAGTGTTCATTAATTTGTGTTAATTATAAGTGACCCAATAACAATAAGCAAACTAATTCTCGATAACTAAAATATCAAAATTTCAACGAAGGTTAAATTTAAATTGACTGTCAAAAAGGCTCCCACTTATGTAAGAAGTAAAACAGCCATTAAGAAAACCATGGTTAACGGTCAGCTTATCTGTCCGAGATATGTTAACTGCACATTGAGATACCGCCTCCAGGTCAACGATTTATCAGATTTAATGGATCTACAAGTAGCCAATTCAATGGTCAATTAGGCACACATCGAATCCACTGAAGAAAATGGCTTGATAAGAAAACCCGTGCCCTGTTTTTTATGTCACTGTGCGCCCAATTGCATAGGTGGGGTGGGAGCGTAAGTTCCTTAATTGATTGTGAAACGTTTCCCCCAAAGAAGCCTTCAATTGAAATTGAAATTACCACCAGCAGCTCGACTTATTTACTCGGCTTTCGATGGCGGATTGTAGATACGTAATATATGCTGCTGTGGTGGTTTTTCGGAATTTTCCGAATGATTTTGTTGCATCTCGCGGACATGGTAAGCGAGAACTCTTACCCAATGGCCTTGTTGTTGGCCGGGTCTGACCTACTTTCAGGCACGCACTATCAGGCGCGCCGCCGCTCACCTCACAGCCCCCGCATTTCACCCCTTTCGGTGGGCTTACCCGCTGACGCCCGTCGCTCGTTGGCCGTAATCATAAAAGCTGTGATAACGTGCTGGCTCGTTTTTTATTTACACATACCTGTAAAGAGAGAATGAGAATTTTTGGTTAATCGAAGTTGTCTCTGGCAAAGGGAAATAAAAGGAATAATGCTGCAGTCCAGTGTTTATTCTATTTTTGGACTATATTTTGTGGTCACTAAATATAGTATATATAAAAAATATAGTCACAAAATTCGTACGACCTCATTTTTGTTGGGGTATATTTTCGATTGGCAAACTTTGCGTGACAATTTTTTGGCAGTGCGGTGGGTCAAGGGTTAAGCCCATGCGATAATCTCAACTAAATATGGAAAGCCAACTCACTTTTCGTCGGACATGGCAAATTATGGTCGAAAATGATTTTAATGAGCTCATCATCAGGTGGAGTGTGATACCTCACAGAGCACACTTACTTGGTAGAGTATACACATATTTTCGTTGATGATTAATCATATTTTTTTTTTCTACTTAAATTAATTGGCTAAAAATTTGATTGCTTGGCATGATGTGCAAAACCAAATTAGAAGTACAAATTAAAATAATTGCAAAGTATATATTATAGTATGTCCAAATATTTTATTTCGGATACATGACCACGTTTCTATGTTTTCAAAGCAGCTAATTGAGGCCCGATTGGTGTCAATGTCGGAAAGTTTATTAAGGGTTACATATTTCCAATCGTGCTTTTTAGAAAGTACTGATGTGTTAGATGCCAATCTAAAGCGATCGCAATCGATGCAAATGATAATTTACACAGGCTTCCAGCGAGATTGCAGAAATCTATTTTGCATTTTCAGTTTATCCGGGAGAGTGAACGTAGCCGCACTTACGAGATTTCTCCTCGCACTTTCAACGCGATCCCCAAGAGCCTTTCGATGCATGCCGCCTCCCATTTGCACCAAAGACTGTCCGCCAGCTGATTTCAAGTTCAAAATCGTCAGTCGGACGGCAAACAATGGGAAATTCATGCAGAAATGATTACAACAGGGGGGGAATTGCAAGCAATCAGGGGCGCATAAATCAAAATTGTTTTTCATACCATCTAGCCAGCCAGCTGCCGGCTCTTGCTCTTTTTGCCGATATGCAGCAAAGAAAAAGTGGAAAATCATGGCTCGGCGGCGAGCAACAACAACTTTCACCCAGCGAGAGAGATGGCGAGAGCGAGCCGCGGCAGAAAGAAAGTGAGACAACAACTTGATGGCTTTCAAGCGAGCAAGCTCGAAGTGAAGAAGAAAGTTAAGAAGCAGAATCTGTGCCTGTATCTGTGGGAGTGCGGCTGAAACTTGTTTTGGGGAGTCTTGAGGAGTAGAAAGTTGCTGCGAGAGAACGCTGCACTACTAATTGGGGAAGAGAGAGAGAGAGCGATAGAGAGGTTGCAAGTGTGTTAGTTGGTCGGTGATTGAAGCCGAGATTGAGGGAGAAATGCTTACACTTACAAAACTCGCTCAGCGCAATGCGATCCGTAACCATTAGCTATTGCCTAACGCCGAGTATTCTTGGAATATTTGGTTATTCTTTTTGTGCTTCTCGTTTGTTATTTTTATTTATTTGTGCTCTCTCTCTCTCACTATCTCTATGCTACTCTCTCTATCTCTCTTTTCACTTTTTCTTTCTTTGCGTCTAATCAAGAATAGAAACAAACACGCGCACTCAGATGGGCGTGTGTATATCTTTTATATACAAATGTTTCACAATTTATTTTTTTTTCGCTTGTTGTTTTGGACAACATTTGTGCATACACACTACTGACATAGTTTTTGGCTTATTCTATAAAAATTTACAATATTTTTAACCGCACAGTGGGGAGAGATAAGTACAAAAAAATATATGAAAGTAGTAAATATCAACCTAAGACATTCAATGTGAATATGATCTCGTTATTATTAATCTTTTATGTGTCACTGGGTCACTTCGTCACATTAGACAATTAGAGTATGTATGTATATTTAAATACATACTATTTGACATGAGCTATTTAAACGAATATTGTGCCAGTGTTAAGGCATTACTTTTTTAAAGCAGTAATGCCCAAAGCCTTGACCCTTTTCCTAGTTATCGCTATTAAAAGATTTCTTCTAAATCTTCTTTAATATTTGTATTGTGAGTGGTAGAGAAAAAGAAATGAATAGATTATTATTATAGATTAGATTATAATTATATTGATGTATTGATTTTGTAATGGAAATTTTCAGATTATAATGTGATAGTTCCTTAGTTTAGTTTTAATTTATTTCTGCATTAATTGATTAATTTATCTAAGAAATCTATAAGCTAACATTGTTTTAAGAGCCCTAGCAGCATAGGGTTCAGGAGTTTGTAAAACAAGGATGCCCGCTACAGATAGACTCGCAAGTCTGCAAGTTTCGCTGTTCGAGCTCTGCGAAGGTAATATTCAAGACTTTGGCGAAGCTTTTACTACTTAAGAAATGTTAATCTCTCGATTGGGGTAACAGGGTTCGTGAGAAAAGTGTTGGAAAGTGTACACGATTTTGAATAACGTTCTTTTTGATTACACCAAGCTCTCTCTTTCGCTCTGCGAACTCTTCTATTTTAATTTCCCTCGCTCCCAGCTTTCAGAGCTGTCCGCTCTGGCAGCTGCGCGTGATTGTGGCTCACATTAATCGAATTTTAAATTTAATGCACCAACACACACCAGCAAATGTGATCGAAAGCATGTACAATGCACATACAGGCGTACTGTATGTATAGTATATGTACTATGTATATGTACATATGTATGTGTGTATAAAACTTTTCTAGTTGCGTTGACTTGCTTTTAGTCACAGCTGCAGGCCGGTTGTGTCATTAACCTATAAAAACGTGTTCGCCTAGAGTGGCGGTGTGAGCGAGAAGAAAGAGCGAGATAACTAATAGTTGTTGTCTTTTGCTTTATTGCACTTGCAAAGCACTTTTTCCCTCTTCGTACCCCATCGTTCTCGTTTCCAATTGCTCGTCAGCAGCGATAGTACGAAAATAGCCGAAAAGAATGAAAATATCAAAGCGCTTTCTCTGACGTCACACATAAATAGAATAAAAAACAGAACTGAATGAATGAATTTCGATGTAATAATTTCGATCCAATAGCATAGCTAGCCACTATTATCAGTACTAGCTTTACCATACGTACATACATATGTACGTTCTTTGGGTAGCTGATCACGATGCGTTTTGCACAATCATGCCAGGTTTTTCCTTTTAGTCTCTATAACAGTGGTGCCCACACGCATACATTGTAAGTAACGCTTAATCTGTTGGTGTGATCAGAGCTTGGGCAGCGAAACTTTGGCAACACTGCTCTAAAAGCTTAAAAAATCAATTCCCATTTGAATAAGGGAAGCTGAAGGAAAAGTATTGATTTTTGGGCGAAAGTGTTTTATTATCCCCACAGTTAAATTTAAATCAAGGATAGACGGATCCTCATTTTTGTGTTTTTAACCTTTAGTCTCTTTCTAGTGCTGTTATAATGGAACAGGAAAGGTATAAAAGCTTCGATTCGGTTTAATTAAGAAATGTAGATTAAATCCGATACAGCGGATACATTAATTCAAATCTGGGTATGTTCGACTGCAGTAATTTTCTGTCATTGGATGACAATTAATTGCTACACATGTATGCATGTACATACAAACATACATATGTACATGCATTTGTGTATCTAAACGTCTTAACAACAGTTTTGCGAAAATATAAACAAACACTGCTAAAAGTCAAAGTCAAGCAACTGTCAGAGGGACTTATCAATGTCACTGCAATCGCAAACAAACAAAACAAATAAACAGCCAGCCAGCAACAACAACACCGACTAAACGAACATCTCGCTTACAACAATTGTAGTCACAATGTATCGGGCAGTGGACTGAGGGGCGGTGGGGTGTGGTATCCCGGAGGGAGGGGTGTCGGCAAATACAAATGCAGTCGAATGGGGAGAGAGTGAGCAATGCGGGCGAAGAGATAGGTAGAGAGAATGAGAGAGCGGCTAGTTTTCACGCTCATTACTTGGGGCTCGGGTTCTTGGCGCTTCGCTTCGCTGGCACACGAAGTGCTTCGTGTTCGCCTGATCGCGAATGCCGATTGCTGACAGCAACAGCACTGTGAAATGGCGGCACAAAATCATTGACCTCAATTTTTTCGTCATGCGAACATACACACAAGCACACAGACATGTACTGGCGGGTAATTGCAGTGGTGTGAGCGAGTGCAAGTCGAAAAAAAGCTGAAAAATATAAATAAGAAAAACTTGACAACTGGCGTTATCGTTCTGGTTATATCGCTCGCAAGTACGAGTATTTTGCTTAGGCGCTCTGTCATTGTATAACTGCTTTTCACCTTTTTTTTGTTCTTGCTGCCGCCGTCCTTGAGAATCGGGATTCCATGTTCTGAGCGAATTATGTCACAGAAATATGCGAGATGTGTATCACCCGAGCCACCCCAGAGAGTTTGACAAAAGAAATGCAAATAAGCTCGCCAAAGTGGAATCGAACCAAAAACGCACAACAGTTGTGCAAAGAGCACGATTATGCTGCTGCAAGCAACATCTCTCTTCCAGGGAGTAAGGTCATGTACTTGAGCTTTGGCAGCGAAAGAGCGGGACAGCTAGCTCTACCAGAGCGGGTCAAGTCAAACGAGAGAGAGAGAGAGAAGCCAGTCCTTGCGGCTTGTTTTGTTTTCTGGGACTCGGAAAACTGGCCCAGTTGCAGTATGTGACCCAGTTTTGAATATTTGGGCGGGCCGAGTTCACAGCCAAGGCTGTCCAAAAAGGAAAAAAGTCTCTGGGTTGACGCACATCGATAACGGTCGATAAACTTTTTTATTTAACGAATCGATACCACCTAAAAATTTTCAACGGTACAATTCAACACTGATCTAGAAAACAATAATGTATTTTCTTGCTCTTTTGATATTATTAAGAAACGTTTACTTCTTTTATATAAAATCGTTTGATTTTATATAAAAGAACTATCCCAGTTTCCAAAAAAAACCTAGTTTGTTACAGATACCATCTGGTTCTCTGATAGAAAATACATTAATGATGATATATAAATATATTTATATAAAAATATAGATATTTTAACTGTCAGCTTATTAGAGAAGAAACTTTCGAATTTAAACCTAAACAAAGCAAATAGTATATTCAAAACTACATATGTACATTTGTACTATGTATGTATATAGAATGAGCGCCTTATTCCCTTTTAAGTTATTGTGTATGTGAAAGAGTCGCCCAGACTAGCCTTGACCTGCTCCACTTAAAGGCAGACCCTGTCCTGGACGGAGACAAAGAGCTCCTCTTGACCCAGACGCTCATACAGACGCATCGATTGCAGATACTGGCCTTGAACTCCCCGCACACGTCCTCCCCCAATTTGGGTCAGATGCAAATGATGTCCCGTTGCTGCCGTTGCTCCTGACCCAACCTGACCTGACCTGGTTTCCCCATTTGGCACGAGGTCAGTTCCGTTGCGTGGCAACGAGCGCAGGCGAGCCCGAAGCAAAGAAGCAGAGATATGACGTCACAACAGGCAACTGCAGTTGCACTGCCAGCAGGAAGCGAAGCAGCAAAGAGCCGAAGAATCAAAGGACCTACCGACCAGCAAAATTCCCCTATCCGGCTTCTCGCTGCGGGGAGGCCCTAAATATAGAACGACTTGAGGTAGGTTCGTTGCATCAGCAGCAGCAGCAGCAGCAGCCACCGAAACAGCCCTTTCTTCTGCACATGGCCCGCTGCATTAGTGCGAGTGCACACACACAAGCACACACTCTTATGGCGGGCACTGTTCCGTGACGCTGCGACCGCTGATAGTGTCGGACCGGACAACAATGCCCTGTGCATGTGTGCATGTGTGCGTGCAGAGAGTGCACTTCCCGGCGAGCCCGCTCCGAAGACTCGCTCGCATCATCAGCAGCGAAGATAGGGGAAGTGCCAGAAATACTCGCACCATAAAAAGAGCCTCGTAAAATGCACTCGTGTAATAAAATATAATTGGTGAGCTCTGAATTTCAGATACAGAACATGGGCGTGGCAGTCGACGGGGAGAATGACGGAGAACTTGGAATGCGACGGTAGGTCAAGATAAAGATTCAAGTGAGACTTTAAATGTTTCCGTGAACTTACTACGTTTCTTTTGATATATTGCTGAAGGTTTTTTTTAGTATCAATTTTTAATTTTGTCATCCTACTTCTTGATTCAATTTATCTCATTAAAATATATTAATTTTTAGGTCCTTATATAATATAATATGTATTTGTTTTCTTACAAATTAATCAATTTTGAAGTTAATCAATTTTAATCATTTTTCCACAAGGTACTATGTCGCAGGTCAGCGAATTTCTCTGATGGGGCTCTGCCGACACACGCACTCTTTCAACATTCGTGGGACTTCGGACAAGGTATTCGGGTACGATTTTCCATTAAGAAATATTGTTGCTAATCCTAGCGTTAAATAGCTATTTTTGTAGTCATAGCCATGCCATGGCATATTTCCAAAAATTGTTACTATTTTCCCATCTCTACTGTTCTCATCTCTAAGCGTTTCATTCAATTTTACACACACACAAATGCAACGTCTGCATGTGTTTGCAATGGGGAGGATTCATAGATTCTAGAATCGAGATCAATGGCAGTCAGACAGGCAATACTGAGTAATCTTAAAATTTCAACTGTATGGCCTATATTTTTTGCCATTTCTAAAATATTAAACTCTAAGCAAAGGCAACAAAATTACATTTTCACTATACTGCGCGTGTGCCGGCAGAGGCCCGGCACAGAAATTTACTGACCCAGTGTCGGCGCTTTGGACACTTACATATCTAGAGTATTAAATCGAAAAAATTATCCTATCTTTACTAGAATATCAGGGAATATTTAAATATATTTCCCAAAATCAGGGCCCTTAAAAATTGGAATTGGATTTCTTGGTCGATATGAAGGGTCGATTGGCAACTCTAGACCTGCTTACCTGATGAAATGGAATTGGCCGAATCACTTCGCGGCGTATGTTGCATTCCCATGCCCATGCCTCCGACACCCACTCCGACGCCGCCTCCTCCTCCCACTCCGCCGCTGCCAACGAGGCCATTCGTGTTGCCATTCGAGTGGTGGAGCAGGCCCATCCCCGAGAGGCCTACGCCGCCTCCGCCACCACCCGCCAGTCCGTTCTGCTGCAGGTGGAGCGTGGTAGTTGGCGTCGAGGGGGTGGTGGAGTTGATGAGACCGTGGCCATTCTGCATCTGCTGCTGCATACCGTTGAGGCCGCCGTTGAGCAGACCGTGGTTGGCCAATGCCCCCAGATTGGTGGCACCCGGTACGTAGTGGCCGTTGGAGTTGGAGCCGTTGGTGGCTCCGTTCCCGTTGCCGTTCCCATTGCCATTGCCATTGCCATTGACCGGAATGATGGTCGTCTGGGCGGGCAGGGTGCTGTTGCAGCCGTGCATGGCCAGCGTGATGACGCTTTGCTGCTGCTGTTGCTGCTGTTGGTGGTTTAGGCCGTTGCCGTTGGAGCTGCCGTAGGGGCCGGAATCGTTGCCGCAGAGCCAGAGGTCCTGGTCGCAGTAGTCGTGCGAGTCCAGCGATGAGGGCGACATGTTCACCCCCGAGGGCAGGACGAGCCCGTTCGAGGAGGAGGTGACCTCCGAGGAGGATTCCTCCGGCAGGCGCATGAAGCCGCCGTTGTTCGACCAGCGCCGCTTCATCCTCTGGTAGCCGATGGTCGCCGTTTTGGGGCCGTTTTCTGTATCACTTCGCGTCGGCTGGGGACAAGTGGCTTGTCCCTGGCAGTTGGTCGGTCTGTGGAGAAGGATCTTCTCCTGGTAAAATCTTCTGAGGCTGCGTGAAGCTCTGTTGTCTGCTCCGAGCTCCGCTCCGAGCTCAGCTGGTGCGGTCTGTCGCGGACTCTGTGATGTCTCTAGTATTTTTTGCGCACTTGCTTGCGCTCAAAATACATTTTCGCCCGAATTCCTGCTCATTCGACACGCGGAAAAATCAGAGCTGCAATAGAGAGCGGGTACAACCCATAAAGATGAGGCGAAAATGTCCCAGAGAAACCCGTTTTCCGTACCGCTCGACTTGAGGGGTTCCTTCAACATTTTGTGGTCACACTGGAGAACGCGACGGTTCAACGCACCTGGGCGGGGGCAAGCTCATGAAATTTTCATTTCATTCAATTGCAAATTTTCGCTCTACCTTGAACACGACTACCGTAGCTGAGCGGCTAAGCCGGAGGGAAGCTAGCTGACCCAGCCGCAAGGAATACGTAATTCTTGAATAGATCAACCCGGTCCGACACATGTTGCGTATCTGGGCGGAGAAATCTTCAGCTCGTTTAGCGGGAAGTCTTCTGCACAGATTGCAAACCCTTGATAGGCCATCTTCAGCTGAATTTATGGTCATATGTATATGAGTTGGACCGACAGCTGAATGGATTACTTCACTTTTCGCCACACTTAATCAGGGGTTCTTGTTTTTGCTCACTCTTACTAGCGATTTATGGACCTCGCGAATCTGCTTAACTGCTAAAATGTCGCCAAAATTGATGTGGTCTCTTTAAGACGGGTTCTTAAATTTCGACGGAATCTAGATTTGCTTTATATTTATATATCTGTTGGCTAACGCTTATCTATCATTATTTCGAATACAACCACTATTTTCTTGTTCACTTCCTCGACCCAACCAATCAATTTTATTTCCCTATTTGCACGCATTCTTCATGTGTGTAACTCTGTTTGAACACTTGTCACACTTATCTAAGTGTCTTGGCAATCGTTTCTGTTTGCCTCCTCTGTCCTGAATGTCCGAGACGAGTTTGTGGTACAAACAATGTAGGCAACGCCAGCTGAGACGGCACGGAAATGGAAGGAATTGTGGGGTAATGGTTGGGGGAAATGTTATGCCCTTCTCTGCGATACTCAAACTGATGAAAAGGAGGGTTGATGTTCGTCAAAATTCGAATAATTGAGATATAAAGACTATTCAAGTTAAATGTGAGTTTGAGAGCTAGTTTAAGATATATTAATCTAGTACTCCGCATAGAATGGCATTGAGATTATGTACAAGCTTGGTTAACAGCTTGTTTTAGGGCCGAAACTGTTAAAATTTCGGGATCATATAAAGTTCCAGTTAAGAAAATGTTGCTTTTTGTAACTGTGAGAGTTAGCTTTGACAGGGACCCTGACTCGAAAACAGAACTGATCACTTTCAGTAGCCAATTGAACAAGAACTTGAGACTAACTCCTGTTTTGAATTGTTTCGATCACCAAAGCAACTCTGTGCTTGCGCCTTACATCACAATTCGGTCGTAAACAGCAATAATCGATAATTATATGGTGCTGTTAATTATCGATTATTGCTTATTCCTTAGCGTTAGGATAAGTTTCAAGGAGGTTAGAGTATTAATTTGCTTTACTCTAGCTTTATCGGGAGATTTCTTTTCCTTGTCTTTTCCTAGTCTAAGCTAAGCTATTCTTTTAGATAGCTATCAGGCAGTTATACAGTGAGGGTATCACTTTGTCTCCCGTCAAACAAAACAAAAAACTCCCACCTAGTGGTTATTAAATTGTTAACTTTGGTAAATAGTCAGACTATTTACCGTCTGAAAAACTATCTCAACATGAAAGACATTAATAGGAAAGTGGCTATTTAGGGGCACTTTATTAAAGAAAGTCAATCAATGGCTAGCCATTTCTCCAACTAAACGCAACCTGCATTAATTTAATAGCGGGGTGTCAATCTACTGGAGATTAGTCACAGTCTAGGTCAGTAGATTGCTGAACTACTCGTAATCTCGGGCACGAGAAGAATTCGCATTTCGATTGATTTCGCAATGCAGCTCTGACTGTGGATTGAGTTCGCGCTTGACTCACTCGGCGACACACAGGTGAATCATTTGCCGTGTACTGGGCATCGACAGTTTCGAGCTGAGCGAGCAGGTTGCCCCTCTGACCGTCCCTTGCCGCCGAGCGCTGGCCAAAAGACCGCCGGCACAACAATAACGAGGGGTAAGAGTAAGAGCCGAGCGATAATAAACCAAAAGTCTGTAACTTTTCGTCTCTTTGTGTTATAAAGCGCCAAAAAACAGGTTTCGGGTCGGCGGTGAGCGTGCGAGAGCGAGATGGAGCGAGGGCTTAGAACAAAATCGAAAAGAATCACGATCGCAGAAGAAGAAGAAGGCAGAGAAGAATTGCCAAGAGAAGAAAGAGGTACAAAAAAACAAAAAAGAAAAAGGGAAGACTAGTCTAAGCTTTTGATGAAGCGGAGTTCGAGGGGGTGGGGTACCGAGCTGAGCCGAGATTTTGGCCCGCATTAAGGAAAAAAACCTGTCGACGTCGCGGCCGAGTGTATTCGAGTCGAGCACAAAAACAATACAAACAGGTTGTTCTTTGGCGTTTTCGCTTTGTTGTCTACAAAAATATTTCTCAAAACAAAAAAACAGCAGAAGAAGAAGCAGCGTATTTATCGCATCGGGAATATACTCGTACTACACGAACCCTACATACATACATATGTGCAGATACATATGCGAACTATATATACTATATAAATATATATATGTATATAGTATGTGCGGGGGGTATATGGGCGAGATGCGCCGCGATATATGTATAAACGACATTTAAGGCATTTTTATAGCTTTGCGTGCCTCGTTGTGCTGCTGCTGCTGCTGATGGCTGATGATGTTCTCTGTTGCGTTGCCTCTTCACTTTGCTCATTTTACTTTTAGCTGCGGTTTCCCTGCCTTTTGTTCGGCTCCTAGTACTCGGCGGCTGGAGTACAAAGAGGCGTGGAAAAAGAGTCGGAAAGCTGAGGGCAGCGCGCAGACTCAGATGACTTGCCCCAGCACCGTGAAATCGCTCGCCACTAGAAGGGGTAAGAACAACAACAAGAACAAGAACAAGAACAAGAACAGGAACCAAAACGAGAACTAGAACCAGAACAGGAAGAAAACAAAAACAAATTCTTCTTCCATCTGGAAAATTCGTTACGCCCCGAGTGATGGATGTGCGGAGCCAAGGTACCTAACACACCTCTATTTATAGAACACATAATGCAAATTACAGCAGTCAACAGGTTGGAAGTTCAGCAATATCGCTTATTATGCCCGGTACTTATGGGGTGCATAAGGGTACTTATGGTGCCAACTAAGGGTGTACATATGTAAGAGGCAGAATCACCAGCCGAGGCGATTTAGCCACGTCCGTATGTCCGTTCTCTGAGAACAGCTAAATCTTTTAAAGTGAAGGACAACACTCTTATCTGTTGCACGATGAAAAGATAAAGGTTAATCTAGTAATTCGATTTTAACGGGATTCCTAGTTTCATTAGAAGATCAACTTGGGACATATTAGAAAATCAAGTGGTTCTATCTTCATCTCGCTCGCATTTACCTTCTCACCTCAGATAAGAAGTCGAGTCTCGAACCGTGGTTTTAAGCTGAGTCACTCTAAAATAACTTCTTTTATGTTTTCATTTAAACTTTAAAGTTAAAAGAGTTTTTGTCTTCTTATTTAATGCACAAAGCTTTTGGCGTCTCAAAATCGAGCACACTATATATGTTTATAGCTTTCTTACTTGGTTAAGCTGGCCTCCTGAAAATTGCGTCTCAATGGGGTCAGATAATGTCTGGGGATTGGATATGCGCTTAATTAACTGTGATAAACGTCATGAGAAGCTTCACACTGTACACTCGTTGAATGAAATTAATGTAAGTCCGTCGAACAATGGAATGGGAAGTTACAAGGGAAAAACTGGGATACAATAATAGTCAATATAGCATTTTCTGAAGCTATACTAACATTCTACATACATTTCTATCTAAATAAAATCTAATACGACCCAATCAGAAACTCTTTAAGCAATTGGGAAATACTTTCTTATTGGTAAAACCCCTACCGAGGCCTTTACTAGAGTTGCCTACATTTGGGAATTCCATTGATTGAAGACTCAACCCATTTGACCCCAAAAACCTGGTTGACCCTTGAATGTTTCCAGCAATATAAAAGTATGTCAATGACTGGCACGCGACAGGACTCTAGACCATTCCCCGGTTCCTTCTTCCCCAACTGCCCCCAACTGCCTCCATGCTCCCCAAACGACATCCTCGAATGCAATAAGCTTTATTAACTGAGCAACTACGCCAGCAATTGTTGTACACGCTACTGGAATCGGTGGGCTCTGGGAGGTGGGCAGTGGGCGGAGCCTCCTGCTCTCGCCGAACGAAAACAATTAAATATCCACTGCCGGGTTGTCCAGTCGGTTTCATAATAGGCCCAGAGAACCAAAATCCCCATCAGCGCACTGCCCACACGAAAACGAGTACGCACACTCCTGCGAGCGGATCCTTTTAATTTCCTGCTGTTATTTTCCTGCACGTAGAGCCAGCGCCGCGTGATTTCCATTTGCCGGGGAGTCCGTCCGGAGTCCGGAGGGAACGCCAAGGAGGCGGTCGCAATGAGGGGCGGGAAGAAACATATGCGACACATTCCCATAAACCCCTCCCTGGGCGGCAGAGTGAACCAAATGATAATGGGCCCGAGGCCACCCAAAGGCTTTAACTAATGTACCGAGGAAGAAAAATAGGAAACTGTCACAGAAGAGCGAGCCAAGGACAAATTGCTGAAAGCATACTCCTTCTCTAATGATGGTCATCTACATACATACTCGAATCTCATCGTATGCATTTCAGTCTGCTAAAGATATGATAAGCGAAGAAATGAACTTCAATATCTGTCTGGACTTTTGCTTGAAAATCAATAACTTTCCACGGATTTCTAGGCTGGACTTAAGGTGCCTTAGAATTGATCTTGAAGTTAAAACTTAATGTACCCAAGGCTCAATGTTGAGGCTGACCTGGTTTTGCTTCTCTCTTCTGGGCCTTGTCTTCTTTTAGGATTGATTACTGAGTAAACAAATGTGGGAAGGCCCAGAAATCGGCGACTCAATAGTGACCAAAAAAAAAAAACGCTAAATACATATAGGGTGTATATATGTACATATACGAGTATGGATGGGGGCAAACCCGCTGACAACTTAACGGTTTCCACTCATACTCTACCAATCACAACAACATTTAACCCAAAACTGGTTGCGGTTTACTTTCCGCGAATTCAGTTTGGTTTATGGCTGACTTTATTTTGTTGGTGGTTCGCTTTAAAAGTTTGCTGATTTGGTTAAACACGAAAAATGGTGCCATTCAATTGACACATTTTCAATATTTGGCGTAAGACAAAACCAAAGTAAACTGCCGGAGTTGGTTCACTGAAGAAAATTACTGATTTTTGGTTCGAATTAAATCGACAGCATCCATTAGGATTAGGTAACATAGAACCTAAATTTTCGATAAAAGCCTCATCAACTTTCCCGTCCATATCCCTCCAGCTGCTCCCGTTCCCAGGCAGATCTGTTGCACATGCCGGATCTCCCAGAGCTCCTCAAGAATAATTTACATGTTCAACACGGTTCATCAGCCAAAGTCTTTGCGCACAAAATCAATTAGCAATAAAAGCATAAAAGGCGATAGAAACTTTTAATGCCAGGGGCCGAAAAAGATTTATGGTATTTCTGGTGGTCAATTTTCGGCTTTTCCAGAGCACTTTAACCGCAACTGTGTGACAGGGCACGCGCCTCAATTTATTGCCGCAACATCAAGCGAGTTCGACTGTGAGATACCTGGCACTCAAATCATTCTCCGTTTAATTAATAAAGAAAATTCCATGTCGAAACTTGAACTTAGCTTACAGATAAGGCTAAGGATCTGCAAGTAAGTCAGAAGGTTGGAACAAAGTTTAAAGTTCTGGCTCTTATATTATTCCTAAGACCGAGACAGGAAACTCTTAGCCTTAAGAGGTATCTGGCAGCCTTGGAGCACCGAACAGCTATCAATAAATATTTAGAAGCAGGGGAAGAAACAGCAAGCAAGGCGTCACAGCTGGCTCAAAGTCTAAGACAACTAACTGGTTGAGGCTGCTTGGCCCGGCTCAAAAAATGCGCTTCAATCATTTCCTTTTCCGGTTAAGCGGCGTCTCTCTCTCCTCCCATTCTTTGCCGCCGCCAATTTGCATTTGAAATCGATAATACCATTTGCATATGTGGATCTGACAGATTGCCTGACCTTTTCGGCAGCAAAGAAGTCACATTAAAGTCAACACGCAATGACGAGCATCGCGTCAAGCCAATGTCCAAAGCCAAAGATCAAGAAAGTCCGCGAAATCACCCCTTAATACCGATCAACCTTGATCTGTTTTTAAGCTGGTTTTGGTTTCTCTATTCACGTGGTCTTGCGGCACACGCATATCAACCTAACAGCCATGGCCACCTTCGGGAACGGGAAGGAGCCAGATAAGAAAATAAAAGGAATATCGCTAGAACTACATTTTATGGAAGAGGATTAATATTTGGTATCGTGGAACAGAGCCAACTGTTGAGAACTATTCCGCTGAGGTTAGTCTTAGGGATAATATAAATACAATAGATAAGACGTGCTTTTTCAGGCATTAGTCATTCATTTAATTAGTTGTATAGAAAGAGTCAAAGCAGAGGTCATTACCATAAAAGTCGAACACCTCTGGCCCAGAGTGCCGAGCTCGGCCAAAGAAAAAGTTGTTTGCGTCTTGAACTTGGCTCGGCCGGCGGCTGTCTGTATTACGAATCTTTTCGCATTGCTCGGCTAATCAACAACAACAACAACGACAGCAACCGCACAATTGTAGCATCCACGAGGAAAATTGTGGAAAGTCATGGAAAATCTTCGTCATCGTCATCAGCTGCTGTTTGCGAAAGTGTTGACAGCTCGACTTTGTTGTTGGCTACTTTTTGCTTTTGCGGCGCATGTGAAAGTCCACGAAGGCGGGTGGCAGGGGCAAAACCCGTTGCAAGCCTCACTATATGCAACTATATGGCAGTCCGTTGCTAATTGCTAAAGCACACATCTTGGCCGACCGGGCAGGAAGCGCTTCTAGGAGCGCTCTGACAAGATAAGGCACCCATGAAATGCAACCGCGCACAATGAACACTTCATGGGGAGGACAGGGTGGCTCCTGACCCACTGGTCTGCGCCCAGTCACAGTCGGGGTTACATTGAACCCGCCTCGGTTCACCTGTTGGATGTCAGATGGCGCGGGTATGCCTGTGTCACCTGGCGAGTAGATATGGGTGCGCTATGAAAAGAGTGCTGGGCTTTAAGGCATGTGAGTGTGAGTATATATATTTTGGCAGGATAAATTCTCACGACGACTAAACCTTCTCTCTATATCAAATTCGTTGCGAATAAGTAAGCCACAAGTTGGCAGCTTGGAAAAAGTCACCGAAAAAGCGACATAAACAACATCCGAGTGCCATATAATGATATAAAGTCGCCCATTAAGCCCAGAACCTCGAACCGCGAGTGCAGCGAGCAGCGAGTTGCCAGACGACGAAAGCCCAGAGATCTTGGAATGCCCGGCATGGGTCGCACAGCCCTCTGCCCGACCACATGTTTGGACGTACATGTGTCTATATATTTGCATAAAATCGCATTAAAATTTGCCATTTTGCCAACTTTAATGTACCATAAAACACAAACAACAGCGGCAACGAGACGATGACGATGACGACGCCATAGGAAACAAGTAACTTTTTTGTGTTGTTTGCTTAGTGTCCAGAAAGTGTAGCAAAAGAGAAATAACGAATAATTTAATGTGCAAAAAAGCGGTAGAAGAGAAAGAGCCGAGAAGCCGAAAGAAACCCTAACCAGTCCCGCCCAGGAAATGGTGGCCAAGGGGGTGGCAGCGTCGGCGGGTGGCCAAATTAATTGTGGGAGAGTCTAACTAATGTGGCGACTTTTCTTTAGAGCCGGCGACCGAAACCAAGCAGCGCTGTTACCCAATGCCTCATTAAGCGCCCGAAATTAGGCAACCAAGAATAGGATCTGAGCGCATTAAAGGACTCGCTTTATAAGAGTAAATGTGACGCAGTTCCTGCTAAATTGGAATTAACTATAAGGATAAATCAAATTCATAAAACCCTAACCCGACTTGTGTGATCAATCGTTGTCAGAACATGGACATTGATGCACTACGGTCAGCACTCATGTGACCCTTGCTACATCAAGCACGTGCTTGTTAGGGTTAGGTGTTAGTAGGCGCGATAGGAGAAAGTATAGGTAATGAATGCGAGGAAACTACTATGTAAATAGGTCGTTTTTACAAATTAATAACTTCATTTCTATAATATTTATATTCATAATTCATAATAGAACACATTTAGACTAAAAATAATAATTTGACCAATAACTTGTGTATTAAATATGAATTTAATGTTGGATGCTAGTCTAATGAATTAGATCTTAAATAATAATGATGAAGAAACTAACATCAACCTCCCTTGTTAAGCCCCAATCCAGAGTTCTATTTTGAATATTAAGTCGAGCCCAGAAAGCCCTGTTGCCATCGCAATCCAACTTCTCCCCAATTTTCCACTTGGGAAATTGACTTCCCCAGCTCTATTCAATTAACTGAATTCCGTCAAATGGTTCTCGAACCTACATATGTACGTACATACTTCACGCACTTCACAAATCGAAATTGTTTACACCGAATTGAACCTCATCAAGGGAATGTGTGTGTAAATCAGGGTAAATCAGCTGCCCCAATACGAATGCCATCAGTGCCCACTTGACAATCAATATGCTTGCGAATTTATGGATATCCACGGCAATTACGCAGTCAAGTGCTTGCCTAGGATCCGATCCATATACAACGTTAGATACATATATCTATCTACATATATCTATTAATGTTTACGCAGGCGATTTTTACAATTTTCAGCGTTCACTCTTTAATTGGCCGCCCGACCGCCCGCCTGTCAGTTGGCATGACAATAATGAATGTATTACCAATCGAACATGTGTATCTATGTATCTCCATGGGACATCGAATCTATGTGCCAGCAGTGCGTATGCCGTATGCTGTATGCTGTATGCTGTGTGTATCTTGGCATTGAAAGTACCGCGCACGTTAATGTAGGCTGGATGTGAAATGGAAATGGAAATGTTTTCGCTCACACGAGGTGACAAGTGAGTCAAGACAAAAACACATTAGGGTCGAGGGAAATGGTTACGAAAATGCTTCAGTTTTCAGTTTTCTGAGATTTCAGTTTTTCAAACTTGTTGCGAACTTGTTGCTCAGTTGACCACAAAATGTTGATATCCGAAGTCGATTTGGCCCCAAGCACTCACCATATGCATCAATATAGTGCGCCAGTTCTGCTACTAATCCACAAGTATCCATGTGCCACAATCCTCTCAGGCGGGTATATAAATATATGTATATATGTATATATCAATATGTGTATGAAAATATCCTTTCACTTTAACCGTAACAGTAACCGTGACCGTCACTTTAACGCTAACTGTAACCGTAACTTTAACCGTAACTGTAACTGTAACTACATCCGGGGATCTAGAGCACAAATCTCTCGAATCTACGCGCACTCACGCACTGGCTAGTAGTAGTTAGTATCTTTGAGATGTGTACCGCTCCTGGATGGCCCAGGATGTGCGTGCGCGGGCAGCGGGTTGGCGGAGGCGTTCCACAGACGGCGACTAGACAAATGTCTGCGCTGCTGCTGCGCTGCTGGCGTCGCCGCTTTGTTGACGTTTGACTTCGAGCCGTGCCTTCGCCCTCTCTCTCTCGCTTTCACCGAATTTCATTCAAACTGCCATGGGGCATTCTTAGATAGTTTTATTATGAGGCATCCACGATTTGCACTTTGCAGCGGCGGCTATATAATAACTGTACAAATATGAATATACGCTCTCGATTTCAGTTATTTAAAGCACTCTCTTCTATGTATTTATTTCTGGTTCAGCTACAATGCATTTTGCACTTTATTTCGATTTCGATTAATGACGACGAATTGCACTTGTTGTTTCTGTGTGTGTGGGTATGGATGGATGGGGGAGGGGGTACTTTTTATTGGTATTA
The DNA here is from genome assembly GCA_018904695.1 of Drosophila parvula. Classification (NCBI taxonomy): domain Eukaryota; kingdom Metazoa; phylum Arthropoda; class Insecta; order Diptera; family Drosophilidae; genus Drosophila; species Drosophila parvula. The sequence continues at coordinate 19,293 of JAEIIG010038183.1, read as the reverse complement.
TTTGGGGGACTTTTCCAACGATTTCTTAAAAATAGACGCGTTTTGTCAACATTCCAGTTGTGTTGGGGGAAACCGTTCTGGTAGACTTTGTATCTTGTATCTGGTATCTGGTGTTTGGTGTTTTGTATATTTCACTCGATGCGGGACTGAGGCGAACGGACGCGATCGGGCGACGAACGTGCGAGCGAACAACCGTTAGCAACAAAGTCCAAACAAATACTTAATCAATGAGCGAAACGAGCAAAATATTAAACGTGAAATTCTCCCAGCATTTACACCACTACCACTGCCAAGTCGTCGGCGTCGCTCAGTCGACGCGAGCGAACTCACCACACTCTCGCTCTCGCTCTCGCTCTCGTTCTCACTCTCGCACTTACACTCACACCGCAGCAGCGAGTCAAAGTCGAAAGCGGAATCAGCGCTAAAGTTAAATGGGAGGCGCAGGCAGCGCACACGCACACACTTACGCCGGCACACTGAGCGAGCGGCTTGAATGAAAAATGCCGATGCAATCGTGAGATTCTCTTTGTCCGCCCTCTCCATCGCGTCACGTCATCTGTGTATCTTTGTCTGTGCGCGGTTATGTCTGTGAGTCGGGCACTGCTGTGTGCGTGAGAGCAGCACAACTGTTCTGTGCGTGTGTGTGTGTGTGTACGTGTGAGTGCCATCATCGCTTTCCTTTGCCTTCCTCTCGCCTCTACCCCCTTTCCTTTTTTCCTCGTTCATCGTTGCTTTCCGTTTTCTGTTTTCTTCACTTATTTGTTGTGTTTCTCGTCGCTACTTTCGGGTGCACAAGTGCAAATTCACACGTACATTCGAAATGCTAGCACAGTGGGACGAATGTGGCAGAAAGTGAAATGGAAATGGTTGGAATAGTCGGAAAAGCTCGGACTCACTGCCACAGCGATTCCCAAGGGGTTTTCATTAGAAGTCCGATTCGAAAGGAGCGCAGCACTACCTGATTTCCAGAACTATAAATATATTTGCTTTGGAGTTTAAGTTCGACTATGATTGCATTTTTCACTTCGACACTTTCCGAAATTGTTCATGTTTTTCCTATTGCAAAGTTTGAAAACATGCATTTACTCGATGTGTAGAGAAACTCTCGATTAATATCGATATTTTATCGAGTAATTTGATTTGTTATAGTGTCGAGCTATCACACACAGCCTTAATAAGGACAGTTTTCCTTTTGTTTGGTGCTGAATTTAAAAACTAATTTGGTGTTACGGAGATTTTTCTTTCTTGATTGTGACGATTCTGCAGCGATATTTGACTTTAACGCCGATAAATATAACTTTATTTTAACTTTTTATTATATACGCGATAAATAGATAGCTTAGCTATGATACAACTATAAACTAATTAAAAATTAGTCTAAAAGCAATTTTAAATATGGTGGGATATTTCCATATGTATTTATTTATGTGCGATATTTTTCAATATTACAAATTAGGATATTTTAAACTTAACGGTATTTTTGATTTTGAACTGTTCCACAGAAGACCCTTTATTGATTTCTTACTATATATGCTAGAAAAAATAGAAATGTTTACATAAAATGAGCTAAAATATGTATTAAATACAGCGGCGTATTTTTTTAAATTAAATTATCATCATATAATTTCGACATTTTATGTAAATATCATATTTTTCGGTATTACAGATTTCGACATGCCAAGTATGTATACATTTTATCATATCAATACATCATAAATAGAGATGCATTCGACAAAGAGACACGTTTAGATTTGCTAAAATAGAATCACAGATACTATAAGAATTTAATAATATTGATCGTTTTACTTAGAGAGGATGAAATCTGACCCGATCTAAGTGAGTAATAGATAAAAATGTATCATTTTGGTTGAAAGGGGGGAGAATGCAGTCCCAAAATTAGTCGCTACCGAGGAGGAATCCAATGGGAATTTTTTCAACGACGCTGTATTGAGGCGTAATTGATGGAAAGGCAGTGGAAAGATCGACAATGCACATAGAGAATACTGTGAGCGACTTACATATGTGTGTTCATATGTATGTATGTACGTACATATCTATGAGTAGGTACTGCGTACACGTAACGTATAGATTGCACATTTGAAATACATTGTGGTTAAAAAGTAACAGCCCCGCAAATCGAGATCCTCAGATACAGATACAGATACGCACACAGTGCCGCAGATAATTGTGCTCCCCCCTCGCTCCGCTACCAAGCCCATCGCCACCTGACTCACTGCAGTGTGCGTCGTCTGTATGTGTGTTCGATGCGTCTATGTGTGCTCCGTGTTTGACGCTGGGCAAGTTCAAGTGTAGAATGCAATAGAGAACCGCAGTGAGCGGCGATAGAGAGAGTAAGAGAGAGCGTAAAGAAGACAGAGACCGACATGGACAGGGAGAGTGGGAATGGCAGAGAGTCGCTCGCTCTCTCTCTCTCTCTCTCTCTCTCTTTACGCATACGCATTGAAAAGCCGGCAAAAGGCAAGGGCAATAGTGCAGGGGTGTTCGTTCGTTTGATGTGGGCGGAGGGTGTGGGGTGTGGGGTGTGGGGCGCTGTGGTGAGATTCACTGTTTGGGGTTGGCTAGACACATTGAACCACAAAAGTTCAAGATGAAAACACAAAATATCAACAGTGACAGCTGAGTAGAGGGAGCGGAGTGGAGGGGGGGTACCCATACCCCATTATTTATTTCTCTCTCTCTCTCGCTTAGTTTCTCTATTTGCCGTGTCGTTTGGTAGTGGGGTAGGGGATAGGGGGGTAATACCAATACAAACACAGCTGCCTCTGTTGTGCCTTTTTTCTCTCTCCCCATCTCCCCCCGAAGCCTGCTGCCTTGCCTCGTCCCTGTCCCCTTGGCTGACTGCCAAACGATTCTCAGTTCAGTAGTACACTGGAGCAGGCGTTCAGGGTGTGAGTGCAACATGTATCTCACTTCTTCGGCGGATCTATGTATGTGTGTATGTATGTGTGTATCATTTATCTGTGCGCGCGAGAGAGCTTGTCTAGCCACGGCTAGGGGAACTGCGGTGGGTGGGAAGGGGAGTCATGTGCAAGCCGTTTGTTGGGGTAGTTCGCCGGCAAATGAAAGAAGCAGAGTGTAGAAAATAGAAATAGTCCGATGACATATAGTGGAAGCACGCCAGTGAGCCACAGAGCACGTGGAATACCCTACTTAAAATAAACAAAAAAAAACTAAATAAATACCCTACACATTCTCTTATTTACTTTAAAATGTTGTAGTTAAAATATTTAAGAAAGAGATCAGATCCCAAAGGCACCTTGTCAATGACGCATTAAGTTAGTCCGTCCGTTTGTTTCTAGGCAAGCTTGTCCGTATCTCAGTTTTAATGCTACCTGTATACAACTCTCTTAATAGTCTTTATAATTGCCGAGAGAACAGGCCTAACTATCTCATATCTAATGTATAATAATCCTTTCTTAGCCAACATTCTTATTAAGTATATCTTCAGATTTCCTATAAGTATATAGAGTTCCTTTCCCAGCATCCTCTCGATTTTAAGTGGAAACCCCGTCTAGTTGGCTAATAAAGATAGGATAATATAATATCTACGAGTCCAATTTGAATTCGTTTACTCTAGGTCGGAACTAGTTCAATCTAATTCAACTTACCCCATGGGATAATAGCGCCCGAGCTGAAGCCAACAGTTGTTGCAGCCCACAGATACATTATGTATCCGTGCACCGCTCTCCCGCCATCTGGTGTGCGCTCGTGTAACTGTGTGCACTTGGCGAGCGAGACGGCTGCAGGCTAGTAAAAAAAGGCAATAACAAAGAGGAGAAAAACTTGTCTACATGCCTGTCGTACAAGCTGCAAAATTTATGCGAAGACACACAAATCCACTGAACGAGAGACCGACAACGCTGGCGATGCCAGTGTGTTTGCTCTTGTTTCTTCTTTTTCTTGTTTTTGTTGTCGTTGTTGCCTTGCCCATAGACAGGCCGCAGCAATCTGCTCCACAACACTCTGCACCGCACCGGCGCACCCCCGCGACACTGCCCCTGCACCATACTGATGCATAGAGACACTGCCACAAGTGCACAGGGAGAAAAAAGCCATAGAACTGGATTTTAATCGTCCGATTTCTACGAAATTAAATTAATTGTGATGGGATCTAGCGGAAATTGAGGTATAGTCGGATCGATTGTAAATCGATAAGCGACGATATGCCAAGATATTTCTACAATTACACAAGAAATACAAAAAAAAAATCTCAAAGAAGATACATACATACAAATATGTGGAAACACAGTAAAGCTCTAATTTTGTAATATTTTTCGGATCGTTTCTATGACAGCTATAAGATATAGTGTTTCAATCCGACCCGTTTGGAATAACTACTTAAAATGAACGACTACTTATGTAGTTTCCTTAGAATCGGACATGCGGCGGTGAAGAAGGCTAGATTGACTCGGCTGTTTATGTTCATTTTTACTATATGTCTTCATCCCTGCGTTGTAAACTGGTGACTACCCTGACATGTGTATAAAAGAGCCTAATTTGTGCTATAGAGTTCAATTCTCTCAAAAAAACAATAATAAAATAACAATTTTGAAAAATAATAAACACAAGTGTTAAGTGTTTTTCTCTGTGCACGGACATATTAAAAATTTGTTGGATTTTCTTTTGCCAGTCTGGTTTGCCTTGTTTGGCGTGGTTCGCTTCGGATCGGTTCGGTTCGGGTTGCCTTTTGGTATGATTTGACTTTGAATCGGGTGTCACAAAGAGATAGAGACAGGGGCAGAGAGACAGGGAGAGCGACAGGGCCAGAAAGAGACAGAGCAGAGTTGGCAAAGTCAGGTTTAATGCCGTTCAGTGGTGCGGCGACGTCTTGCAGTTGAGGTAGTCAAGCCACAAGGCAAATACTGCGTTTATGCGTGGTAAAACCTGGAAAAACATCGATGTTTAAGCCCGATCTATCGATGTTTACATATAGAAAAACATTGGAAATATCGATACATTTGCAGCACTACTGCGTGGCAGGACAGATTTCAAGAAGACCTTATGGACACACTTGATTTCAAGTTCAGATGCATTTCATGACAAGTTGCCTTCATAGAAACTGGAAACTTTAATTACTAGATCACTTCGGTTTGAAGAACTTAAGACTTCGTGAAATCCTTCGCATAAACTGAGTATTAGATAGCGTATAAAGGGGACAAGGGACACTGGGGCGGTCGGGCGGTTGGGCGAACGACGACATCAAAAGTGGGCTGAGGCCGCTCGTGGGCAAAAAGGAACACAAGGCGCAAGACACCGCGCGTCTGTGGGCAAATAGGCAAACATCGGTGGTTGTTTGCCGATAAGCGACTTTGAATGGGTAATGGGAAGTAGTCGGCGGATCGAAGGAAAGGCACCGCCGGAGTTGGCCGCTGTACATATTGCCATTCACATGGCACTGCCGTAAATGGGTGCTGAAAAAGTGGTCGTGGCCAGGCACAGTGGGCCAGATCACGCAAATGCAAATGGCGTAGGTTTTAATACTGCTATTGGACCCTACCATATATGTCAGATATAAACAAAATACATAACTAAACAGAAAAATTAATGAGTCTAATGGAGGCTATACGATAGACTCTATTGAATAGAGCCTTGACGATACATCGTTGTATCGACAATGTATCGATGTTATATCGATATTTTCAACAACAATGGCAACATCCTTTTCATTTTAAAACCATGGTCGTATGATACTATAATATTAAAGAACTTCCCTGAAGTAACAATTCCGACCCCATAAAGTAGATATACATATTCTTGATCACTCGAGTCGATTCAGCCATGTCCGTTAGTCCGTCTGTCCGTCCTTTACTATGCAAACTAACCTCTCAATGAAACTTTCCAGAAAACTTCTTTCTATTGAAAGCGGATAACATTATTTTGTAAATACTATATACACCTCCCTCCAGTAAGGTTTTTTCGATCGAATATGAAATCGAATAGATTCAATTGCTATCTGCAAGGGTATATAAACTTCGGCCTCCCGAAGTTGTCTTCCTTTCTTGTTATATTATAATTCCAATCACTTTCCGATCGTTTCTGAGTTTATTAAGTTAATGACGAGTTATTTAATTGTGAAAAATTGTCATATCTCAGCTATTAAATCTTAGATCTGAACTGAGAAATAAGAAGAAAGGCGCATGGCTGTTGATGCTGATAAAAAATTTGCGTTGCAAACTTGAGAAGTTAGAAATAATAATTAACTTCGCAATGATATAAAAAGAATGATTCAAATAATGAAAAACATTTTATATCCTAAAAAGATATTTGAAAAAATGTAATCAGTATCTTTATAACATTTTAGACCTCGCTAATGTAGTTTCTTCCAAAAACCAAAGGAATGATAATAACAAATTTGTTCATTAGAACAGCGTGGGCTATAAAAATGATTGTCTCGACTCTTAGGTACATTCAAAGTGTTATCTGTGCCCAACAATATTCTTAATGCAGTTTTTTATTTATTGCCTTTTAAGACCCATTTCGAGGGTCTCCGTGTAACTGCTTTTGTTCTCTTGTAGTTCTTGCACTTATTATATGTTTTCTCTATTATGTCTATTTTTTTATTTATTTATATTTGTTTATTTGTTTTTTATCTACGCAATTTACTTTTACGGAATTCTTCATGGGACCTTTGAATCGTCTCATTTTTACCTTTACCAATACAATTTCGCTATAACAAATTGTGCATTTCAGTGATGTTTACCTTTAGCAATACCAAATTGTTTTTAAACTCACCTGCAAAGAAAAAAAGAGGATAAAAAACCATTAATTATCATAGATATAACGAAATATAGAATATAAGATACATATATTATAATTCATCTCCTCTCCTTATCCGTTCTATTGAAGGCCTTTTCTGCCCGAATTTCATTGATAAACTCTATTCATTGACGACAAATTAGCAACAATTCTCATCCTAACGTACCGCTTAACACATTTTAGTAACGCTTTTGTCTCCGGGGCATATTTTTCCGCTTTTCGTTGGGTGCGGAAACACCTTGACTGAGCTCTAAGCGTTTCACGCTTGTCCAGCGTGCAATTTCCAGGGTCTGCGTTTTAGCAATTTGCATTCCGAAATGCAGGAAGAAGATTGGGAGTCAAACTCCAAGCGAACTTTACAGAATCGAGCTATCCCTCAGGCTTGACTTCACTTATTCAAAGTCTGGGCAGTGGGAAACTCTGAGCAGAGCATAAAAATCTTTATTGCGACTTGACACATGGCGTATGAAACTGAATGCGAAATGCAAATTGAATTTGAAAATGGCGAACCGACACTTGACGGGCTGTCTACGAAAATAAAAAGTTAAATAACAAGTATAATGATAAAAACCACAGACCACAGTGGCGCAGATCGGGGGCTTGTCGCGAATATATATTTCTTCCGTTTATAACACCCCGTCGCAATATTTATCACTGAGGTTTCTGCCCTTGTCCCGGGGTCAGACTGCCAAAAAGTTAGCGACAAATATGCTGAATGGGAATTTAGTTCTGTCTGGCATTCTATTAAAATAATTTACAGAAGTGATTCCGATTCTGCGAGCATTAGCCAGAGTACAATTATCAATCCATAATTAGATATAAAATATAGATATAAAATATATAAAATATATACATACATAGATCGTATCATCTTCTGATCCTAATTTAAATTAATTACACGCTTCCTAGTGTTGGAAAATACTATTTTAAGCACAAATTATAATAAAGTAACTCTAATGATACTTAAATAGTATAAATTTTATATTAATGAAATCTCAAAACACAGGGTAAGGTCGGAAATTTGTGATATTTTTTTTCGCCGTGTGCTCTAACTGCGATTAGCATAATATTTTGTGATTTATGCTGACATGCGTGACATTATTTCATTAGGAGTGACAATTTGAGGCATTGCTGGCACCGGCAGACCCAGAAATGAGTGTGCCCAGGCTTGGCATCCTGCGGGGTGCCAGTGACTCCGAGCGTAATGCCAACTGACAGCCAGTCCCATCGCTTGCATACTAAGCAGAGGGCCAGAGCGCCTGTGGGGGCGTGGCCTTGTCGCGCCAGTTATCGATAACGATTTCCTGCCCAGTTAAATGGAAACGCAATACGGACAGAGTACAAATTCATCGGCTGTCAGAGGGAAGGGCGACGGGAACCGAACACTTGTTGCCGCCACGATACCCTCGTGGTCCTTCAGGCTGAGCTGTAAGTGGTGGGGCGTGTAAGTGGTGTAAGTGCAACACGCGCCTCTGACAGGGTTGACCGATGAAAAGCTTTGGGTTACAGAAATAGCAACCAACTTGCCACAACGCAATCTGCCTCGCACCCATCGGAGCACCCATCCCCCAAACTATGTAGCCGTAGGGCAACGCGTGTAAATTATTTTTAAATTGCACATATTTAATCAAGTGTGAAGTCTGCTGTGCTGCTGTCGCAGTCCTTTGTATGCATGTCAAACAATTAATTAGTGCAGAATTCTCCCTACTGTTTTGTTGATTTGTAAACACTCTCAATTAGCGTTGCCTTGAACTTGGTCTTCAAGTGGGAATTCTATTCGGATTAGACGCACTCTCGAAACATTTTACTGACCACACTGAAACTCTTACTCAGATTTATGACTCGACGCCATAAAAGGAATGCGATATTTGCAATTCCAGGGAAATGTCACCGACAGCAACGAAATTAGGCAGCGCAGATGTTGCCTTTGCACTCTTGAATGCACTCACACACTCGTGGGTATCTGTATGTATTTATATGAATAATCACACACGCCTACCGCCGGTTCAATGAACGAGACACGGCGCAGTTGCTGCGGTTCTTACTCATTTCGGTTGCTCGCTAAACGCCGAGTTTTACCTAATTAAGTCAACGCAGTGGGAAAGCCCCCAGAGTCGACACACGCACATACAACAGCCCCTGACCCTCGTCCCTCCACCCATTCCGGCTACCGAAAGTTATTATAGCAAACAAAAAATCTGCTTATTTGAGATCGAGTTGGTAATACCCTTGTAGTTTTGGGAGAATGTCACTTAAATAATGTACTATACTACCAGAGACGATATAATGAACAAGATGCATAACGCCATTCGCTTTTTAACGCCTCTACAGAAGGTACTAATATGTACAACGCAGGAAAGGAGGCATCTCCGACCCTCATGTATATATTCTTTGTCAGCATCACCAACCGAGTCGATCTAGCCATGTCCGTATGTCTGTCCATCGGTCTGTCCTTCGGTCTCTACGCAAACTAGTCAGATTTTGGGCTATCGTTTGAAATGTTGAGCATAGTCTTATATCTTTTGGAAAGTATATAAGTATATATGTTGGAAATGCTATAGCTTTTTAAAGATATCCAAATAAAACTTCTTATAAGCTTCTTTTATAGGACTAATTAACTTTCCTTTAACTAATACATTTTTGAATTATAATATATAAGAAATAAAATAGTCAGGGTAAAAAATAAAATAAATAAAAAGTTCGTTAGAGATTACTAGGTTGTAATTAGAAAACTTGTTGGGTCTGAAGTCAGATCGTATTCTTTCTATGTGAGAATGGTAAGTCTTTAAAAATACGATTTATTTAAAAAAAAGTAGTCCTTAAAGATAACTAAGATAAAAACTAAAGAAAGCACTTTTGTTTTATTGTTTCATGATGCAATACATGATACAATAATACTTTTATTTTTATCTACTATCGAACAAAATTATTCTTTTTATATTCTTAATATGTTTTACTTTCACTTAATAATATATGAAATAAACCTTTAGTACTAAATTGTTTTAAAAGAATTCATAGAAATTGGTAATTTTTAGGGAAAAAAAACCTTTTCTTAACGTAAGATGAGCCATTTACTCCCTTGTTAGGGATTTCTATAGTTAATGGTATCTAATATATATATATCTAATATATATATATCTAATATATATATCTCTAATAATAATAATCTAATCTATATATATAAATTCTCAGTTAAAAATGCATATACCCCCTTTATGGGAGAGTATTGCAAATATAATAATATAATCGTCTCCCTTCCAAAATCAACACAGCTGATTCCAATGCAATTACTAACTAAATAAAACATAATTTCATAGACATAGACAAGCCACTTAATAAAATTATCTGCAATAAATAACGAAATTGGGGAGAAGGGCACTTATGTATAGCGTGATATGTCTGACAACCAATCTGAACCAAAGTCGGGGAACGTTAATTTCATTTGTGCTTAAATTTTAATTGGAATAAACCAATTATAATTAATTTACACACTATACATAGGTAATAATAATAATATATTATAGATATTATTTGACTTCTTATCATCTCAAAAAATTGACACTACAGGCTACAGGCTTCAAAATTCCAAGGCTAAGAGGGCTTTGTCACAAGCCAAACACTTTCAAAGCCAAACAAATATTTCCGTAAAAAAATGTATACAAATTTTGGTTAGTTCTGTGCCCATTTTTTTTTTAGCCCAGCATGGAGGAGTCCACTGCGGACCAGCTGATCGACGGGGCCTTGGCCACCTTTCTCACCCTGTTCACCTGGATGTGTATCCAGTTAATGGCCCTGATCGACAGGCGGGTCAAAAGCAAGCGTAAGTGGCTCAATTCGAAGCAGGCTGCGAAGGCAGCTTCAGGGGAAGCCGGCTTCTCGTTCAAATTCAAAGGTGATCACACCGTCACTCTCACAAGCAAACTCGACTAAAAACACGAGCACTTCAACCATGGAAAACGTAACCGTTGCAGATCTCTTGTGGGACAGGACTTCGAAGACGGACATGCTGGGACACAACGGATACGAGGACGGCGTTTGCATCGGCCGCCACTCCTTCGACTTGTACGTGAACTTCCTGTGGATCTTTGCCGGCATCTACGCCCTGTCTAAGTTGACGCAGCTCCTGGAGCTCTATCTCGGCCAGCGGCTGCTCTCCAAGAAGAATTGCTGTGAAGTCCGCTCGATGAGCCGCGAGTGGGAGCAGACCGTACAGCTGTACGAGCAGGACAAGTGCCAGCTGGAGGCACAGGTGCACTCATGGCGCGAAAAGAACCTTAGTCTGGAGCAGACGATCAAGGAGCTGCGCGACTGCAATATTCACTTTATCAGCGAGAACTTTATGCGCACCGTGATGCAGGAACAGGTTTGTGAAACGAAAACATGCCACAATATAAGGATCAAAATCCTTGATTAATTGTCGATCTGAATAATCTGAATAAGCATCCTGCGAGGATATCTAAGGTATTAGATATACAACTTTCACCCCATTTCATGGGCATTTCTTTCAACTTTGCTTTATAACACATTACTGCTGCACTATAAGCCAAGAAAAATCTTTGATTTGCTTTGGACTGACATTGATCTTTTTTGTGCAGAAAACTCAGCCCGCTCCGTCCAACATCTATATCAACAATAGCCACTTCCACCTCACGCGTCAAGTCTTCGTGAACGAGGGCGAAATGGACGTCAACGTCCGTACTGCTGGCGGAGATGATCTCTGCGAACCGGGGGCCACGAAGGAGGGGCAAAATGTCTGGGTGCAGTACCTGAAGATGCGCAAATGCTATATGGGCCCGATCGCAGATCCAAATCTAACAGCTCCCAACAGCGCCGAGCAGTTGCAGCCCATTGTCATGACCACCGAGCAGTTGGCCAAGTTACAGGGTAAATTCTTCTTAGCCTTATTAACTGGTGATTTGCGTTAACTTTGCTATCATTCCAGGCATGATCTAGTTAATATTTTAGTTTGATTCATTTCAAAGAACGTTGGCAAATTTGTTATTATCGAAGCAGAAATATTAAAGCGTGATTAATAAGAAGATTTTAAAGTCTTTAGCTTTAGTTTATCCCTGAGCTAATGCATAATAAGAGTAAGATTAACGCTTGCAATATCGGCTACCAGAGGGCCGGCAGAGAAGCTAGCGTCCTCCCGAGTCGTGCGGACGCCCACCACTGATCTATAGCCATGTCTCTCTCGATTTCTGTGTTTCAACGAAAGTTAATCTGTCAGCTTTTGAGCTATCTGGATAAAGCATTTCAATTTGATTGCTTTCAATTGCGGTAGTATATAAATTTAAAAGAACCATTACTTAATATTACTGCCGCAGGATCAATAAACAAATGGAATAAAATGAATAGGATATTATAGAAATAGCAGAGCTCGCAAATAATCGTCAACCAACCGAATTGGTTTCTCAACCCCAACTGAGACACTTTTAAGTGAGCACTCACCGAAAAACTGTTTTTAATAGAGCACTGAGCCATGAGTGTCTGTATAATATGTTCTTTGTTTTGTGTGAGCGAGAAGGAAAGAAGAATTAAAGTGAATGTTTTGTAGGATAAAACATTAAAATTGCGCAAACACATACATAAGAAAATACACTTTTGGCGAAAGTGTCCAATCAAATTATTCCCCGAAAGACAGAACCAAAGAGAAGACAAACAAAATCGTCTTGCGAAAATACTTTGGAGTGTGTCTGCTCTCTCCCCTTGCTCAAAGTGCATGTTGATGATCAGTTTTTTATGACACTTTGAAATGGTTGACGCTTATTTGCGAGCTCTGATAATTAATAATTTATTTGTCACCAGCATTCCTACTATATGTATCTTGAAACCTATTAGGCTTAATATTATACATATATGTCTTTTATTTATTTAATCTTCTAAAAACAAATCAAAAATACAAATATATTTATTTATTAAAAACTTGTATTCATAACCAACTTGAATTCCATGGTACATACGATATAAAACGGAAATGTCAACTAGTTCCGTCTGTTCTTATTTATTTTTGTTTCAAATTCAATTTCCGTTGAGTGCTTTCGGCCAAAGCCAAATCATTTATATTTGCTTAGCCAAAGTAACCTGCCTTCAGCTCCCCCGTCGCCCCTCAACATGTGGCGGAAGGAAAAGAAATAAAGAGAAAATATGCCTCGTTTCGCTCCAACTGGGACTGCAAAGACTGCGATGACTTATCAAGGCAGAATTTAGCGATTGCTTTCTTCGGCATTCTCTTGCCACTCTCCCGCTCTCTGTGTTATTTTCTTTGCCATGGGGTCAGTGGCAGTTATCGTTGCAATTTTGTAATCAGTTGGAGGCTCAAGGTTAAATGCGCGGCCACAGTGGGACGAAGCTGGCGGGACCGGCTGCCTAGACGCCTGTCCATCCCCTTTCCTCATTTTTCCGCCCCTCAGCGATTTCCGCTGTCTGCATTTGTTTGCACACTTCGAGGTTCGCCATATTTTTGTACATTTGTTCGAGTGTACCGTTTCTGTTGATTTTCTCCCTTTTTCTGTATTTTTTTTTTTGCGGCTACTTTGTGGGTCATTTGCCCGTCTGGCTCATAAATTGTTGTATATATAATATATATGTGCACGCTTGGAACTTATTTCGTTTTGTATTTGCGTTTGTCACTTTGTTGATTTAGATTTATTGCCGCTTTTTTAATGCAATTTTTATTATATTTCTGGATCATTTGTGTGCCCAGAATTGGGTCTGAGCATCTCCTTCTCCCACCCGCCCTCTGCCTTAATGATAATGGCGCTGATAAAGCCTACATCGATTAGCACGATGAAGTCACTGAACGAATTCAGAAAATTGCCAGATTTTTATATTAGATGGATTTATTATCCAGAGACTAAATGATTTGCAACGGTAATAGCACCTAGGTATGTATCTATGTATATAAACCAACACAACAAGATATTGTAAAGACAGAAGACAGAAGATTGTGTGTCTTTAATAGAGAAAAAGTAATTGAACAATAAGTCATGAATTCAATCAATTTTAGAGTTGCTTTCATACAGAACAAGAAACATTAATGTATTTAAATGTGTGCATAAGAAAGGAATGCTAATTTGGGGCTAAATCAAAGTTTTAATACCCTTACAAGTATGCCAATGTAATGCGATAGTTCATATAAATACAAAGTAAGTAGTTCGATTAGCATGAAATTGAAAATCTGCTGCTATAATCATATCATAAGAAGTTTACATGAAGTTTGATAGACAGACAGACATTGCAAGACAGACAGACGTTGCAAATATCATCTCAATATTAAAATACCCTCTGCAAGGGTATAAAAATGTATTGTTTCATTTCTGTGTAGTAACTTCATGTCGCCCGCAGCGCACCTAATGAGGTCAGGGTCGCGTAACACTACCAACGTCAATGGGACACCCGCATTCTCGGCTACTTTGGCCCACTTAGCCCCAGTATTGGCACTTGCCTTTCTGCAAGCCTGGCAGGACAGTGGCCACGCCCATAAAGCCCTCGCACAAAACCTTGGAATGACGCATTTCTTGGGAAAGCGTCTTATGGCACACACCATCTACGCAAATGGGAGTCGTAAGACGGGCAGTGGCTTATTATAGTTTAGGTATTTATAGATCACTTTACACTTGACCAGCATCGCCTGGCATTTGCATAGGTAATTTGTTTACCACAGAAGAGGGGAATTAGAATACCTTGCGACCGCAAATTATTTCGCACATTAACCCACATCGTGGGCGTGGGCGGAGGGAGTGTTGGAGGAATAATCTAATCGTTAATTGGCACACTAACCCCAAACAGAAATTGCGCTGCCATTGGCCCCATTCCACTCTCGCTGATAAAAATAGTTTACTTTTTATCAAGGTTATTTGCCAAAAAAAATACAATAATAATAGCAAATAGAAAAAATCAAACAAAAGCGAAAATGAAAACGAAAGTGGGGAGCTAAAGCAGAAACGAGTGCTGCGAGGGTGTGTGAATAGATAGAGCGGACCGAATTCAATGGGAAACGACCTTGAGATAATGCCCTCATTTATGCATTTTATGTTTGTTTATTTACAGTGGGTGAAATTGAGTAAATGGAAAAATTCTTTGCTTGGCTGGTTACCTATAAACACATCGAATAATTGCGTTTTTTTTTTAAGTAAAGATATTTGGGACAATATATCTAGTTATACGAATCTGTTGTTAGAAACCAGTTAATGGGTACAATTAGTTCTTTACAACTTTGCAACTTTCTGATTGAAACCAGTTTCAGTTTGGCAAAGTATCTCGAATAAAAAAAAACTTGAACCAATAAATCAGCATTGACAAACGTCATCATAAAGTGACAAATACAATAAAAATAACAACAAAAGTGTAGACAAAAAAGTTCAATAACACTGCAGAGCCCGATTTTGTTCAAGAATAAGTATCTAAGCAACCGAAAAGAGATAAGCTCGTGCGTCATTTGTATGATGCTAAATAATCCGAAAAGAAACAAAACAAAAATGCATAATACCTCAGCGAAAGAGTATTTATGGGTCATTGTGCTAGTTTCCAGACCCAGGAGGTGGGCTTCGGGAAGAGCATTGACACCTCTCCGATCTGGCTTTTTGAGAGGCCCCTCGATTCTAGATCAGATTAGATCCGCTCCTGCACACTGTGCCCCCAGACGCGGACCCTAAACGAAATTTGTGTTTACCCAAAAATTAGGGTCAGGGCTAGACTTGTCGCTGTCGCTTCTGCCCCACTATCGAGTGTCTGTTTTGTCTACGTTTTGTTCTCTGATTGCGAATGTGTGTATCTGTGTCATGCGAAAACGAAAAGATACAGGCTCGCACACACACACAGGGCCAGGCCAGTAAGTGTTCATGACTCCCATTCTAAATTCATTTAAGCGCCCCGCTCACTCAGACGTTCTGCCCTCTCGCTCTGGTGCACTCACTCTCTGTGGCCTCTGTCTGAAAGCCAGACGAAAATTTCTATATACGAAATTGCAGGCGACGTCGGCCATTTTGGTTTTACTTTTATTTCGTCGTCGCTTTTTTTGATTTGTTTTTTTTTTTTTTGCCAAATTTCATTTCGCCTTTGTATAGCCGAATCGATGTTGTTGTTGTTGGTGGTGGTGTGACTGGGTCTGCCTTGCGCCTGCTCGCACCTCCGCCTCCGCCACCGCCACCGTTGGATATGGCAGCGCCACGCCCCGCACGGCCCCCACTCACACACGCCCATATCATAATCATCGTCATTGTGTCTTGTTTTGTGAAGCGCAAAAACGTGTTGCCGTTCGCTTTTTTTTATGTATTTTTTCGTTATTTTTTACGAAGTTTTTGTTATTGCTGGGTAAGTATTTGCAATTCTCTCACTTTGCCTGTCTACCCCAAATAAATTGTTGCTTTTTATTATTCTTTGGTGCTGTGTGCTTTGGCAGAATAATATTTAAAATCAAAAGAATATTACTTCTCTCCCAAGATTGAAATATTCTCAAATAATAATCTGTAAGATCGCGTGCTAGCAGCAGACACTAGCTCGAAGACCTGTTCTCAACTTGTATGTATGTATGTACATATGTATGTATGTATATATATGTAGTAGTAGTGGTAGTAACAAAGCAAACTTATAAATAAATAAAGAACTTTCTAAGCAGTAGGCATATATTGCTTTGTAAGCAACACAACGACGCTGGCTGACAACCGGTCCTGTGGCGCAATGGATAACGCGTCTGACTACGGATCAGAAGATTCCAGGTTCGACTCCTGGCAGGATCGAGAGAAAACTTTTTTCCAATATTATTTTAAAGAGTAAATTTAATTATTTACCAGAATAAATATATAAAAAAAAATAAAATAAAAAAATTATCTTCGCCCAACGTGGGGCTCGAACCCACGACCCTGAGATTAAGAGTCTCATGCTCTACCGACTGAGCTAGCCGGGCACTTGCGTCCTCCCTACCAAAACACCAATAGCAAAGAGGTGACCAAGAAGCGGGGAAGATGCTAAGGCAGACAGAGGCAAATGAGAAATTTAGGAGCAGCACCCACATATCCGAATTGAGGTCACATTGCGTATGCGCAATGTAGTTCTTTGGGAGGAGACTAATTATCTTGATCAAGCTAATTGAATCTGTTGTCCATGCCAAAGATAATCAGAATGTGCCTGCTCAGTTATCCATGCACACGTTGCAATTACACGACAATTGACGGGCCAGTCTAATCAGTTGCGACCGAGAGGGGAATTCCATTTCATTCAGTGACGGTCTCTCTCTCTCTCGCTCACAACTATTCATAGATTTCTATTTCGTTTTCACCCTGACCCACCGCAATAGTTTTTATATTGCTTCGCCTACCCCCTTTTCGCCGTCGCCGACAGCTCGCTGCAGCAACAACAAAATGCCAACTATTTATGGCGAAATTCACTCGCTTTGATGGTGTTGTTGTAGTTGTTTGTGTTCGCTTTCTATGAGATTCGTTGCCACTGCCACTGCTGCTGTTGCTCTTGTTGTTTTTGTTGCCTGCTCCCCCCACCTCTGTTTATTTCTCATTTATTGGCTTCTGTTTTTGTTTCTGCGGCTCATTGAGTCTCTGAGCGATAACAGGCCGAAAAATCATCAACGGCACACGCACATTTTACTACGCACAGAACGTGAAGCGGCAGCAACAGCAACAAAGGCCATTCATATTAGCAAGTGCGAAATATTTCGCTGCAGACAGTGCGTGTGTGTGCGTAGACGCGGCGTATGATTCATATTACGCATACGCCACGATGTCTGGGGCGGTTTTATGTGTCTGCGAACTATTTGGATCGATTTCTGTCATATCCAAGTATTTTTCTACATTTTAAAATTGAATTCTATGATAGTATATCGACATATTTCGATATTTCCAATTCAATTTTTGCTTTCTCCTCTCAGTGTTTGCCTTATTTCTCGTTTACCTTTCTGTTTGCTTTTATTGCCTTTCGGGGGCCTTTGTTCTCAACGTTTTTGCCTTTTTTTTTTTATTTCGCTTGTACTGCAGCGATTTGAATTGCTTTGTTCTCAATGTTCTCACATGTGTGTACGTGTGTGCTTACAGATATATATGTATATATATATGTACATATATATCAAAATATATTGGCACATGCAGCTGGTGTGAGTGGCATTTATTTTCGTTTTTGTTTTGGCAAATTCATGTTCAGGTATTATCAGAATTTATTGCGTTTTAGGTTCATTGTTTCCCCCCAATTGAGCATTTGTTTTTGCAGTATATGAACGAAAAATGAAATTTACAGAAAATAAATACATTTAATTAAAAGTTGAGTCTCTTCTGCGGATTGCCATGACTAATAAACTAAAGGAATGACAATATCCGTGCAGAAAATAGAATACAGTCTTTATTTATATTTACTTTCACTTTCCAATGGAAATTAACAATGCGAAACGGACCAGCAAACGCTTATCTCAACAAAACGCCAAAGCGGCGAGTGCAATGAATATACAGATATACAAAGACATATATATATAATATATAATATCAACTATATACAGAGCAAAAGTTGGCAAGGAAAACTGCAAGAGGTGGGGAGAGAGGCCCACGTCCGAGTGCGACCATTAATTAAAAGCAGAAACTAGAGACGGTCTGAGGGAAGAAGGGACAGACAGGGCCCATCTTGTTTGTGTTTCATCTCGATATTGATTGATGTTTTCATAGCTGATTCAGGTTCAGATACAGGTGTTTGTGTGTCTATGATTAATCGCCTAATAATGTGGGGTACAATGCACTCATCGCCCGCGAAAGATATCCGTAAAATACATGAGATAAATATGTGTTTCAGATGGAAACTAGAGAGTACACAAAGTAAGTCAAAAATCAGGACTCTTATCTTTGTTTTATAGATAAATGCCACCTTAAAAATATACGTATAGGAGGATGCTCCTCTTAGCAGCCTTTAAGATATAAGTTCTAAAATTTGAGGATTTGTTGGGCTTTATTACACCAGCCACTAGAAGTTCCCTATAGAGATGCCTACGTGTATCATAATGATATTTATTTTTAGCTCCCTGCCGTTCCAACTTGTTTTGCTCAGCGGCCATTTTGATGCCGTTGGGCTGACAGACTCACCGACTGACTGACGTAGAACGACCCACAGCGCACTCAGACAATTGTCTCAGCAACCCACATACATACATAAATATAAATAATACACATCTATATACATATGTACATATATGATGACGACTGACGGAATTTATATACAATCCTCACCTCACTGTATATATGTGTTAATGGGTCTCTGACCTGATTTAATAATAATAAATAAACTGTCGTGCCAGTGAGCAGCAGAGAGCGAGAGGGAATCAAAGTATGAGCAATAAATAAATAATCGCAAACACAATTCTTCGGGGCTATACAAAAAAAATGCGGTTGCAATAAATTTAAGATCATTTTGAAGAGAATCCATTAACAGACATTTTTCGAAATAATATATCGAAAGTATTTCGAGGAATTCTTATTATTTTTAAAAGCTATCAAAGACCCAGAATTGCATAATTTCTCTTAAGGA
>JAEIIG010038179.1:0-25024 GCA_018904695.1 Drosophila parvula | reverse complement strand
TTTTCCGCTTTTCCGACATCAGCCTGCAGCCTGCATACAACACTGGCTGGCAGCGGATGCAACAGAATATTTTCGCCAGCGCCGCTTAACATTTGCATACAAATTGGCAGGAGCAGCGAGCGCGTTGCCGAGAGGAACACACGGAAACATCAGCTGCCAAAGGCCAAAGTTTTTTAATCAACTGAAAAGCCGTTTAAACTTAGTTAAAAAAATAAATTATGCTGCAAAATGCTGCATGACAGCATAACTTTCATCTTTTTATTTATATATCCTGTTTTGGAGACTGCATAAATGCAATCAATGAAAGTTTTCAGATCCCTGTCATGTCCCCGGCTACAAAAAGTGCTGCATTGTAATTTGATTTTTAATTGGGGGCAGCGGTGACATCAAATTTTAATATCAAGCAGATCAGCGAAAATTCGCAATTTGTCCGCGGGGCGCAATTTCCCAAAAATAATGTCACATATTAGCAAAAACGGAGAGCAAGGGAGGATAACATAAAATTGAATCGACAATCATGGGGACGGACCCATGTTTTGTACACATTTTTATTTTCGCCTGTTTTGGGTCACACATGCGGCCAATTTTTTATTGTTCACTGAATGTGTGTTATTATATATTTGCCATCTTTGTTTTGCTTTTATTTTTATTTTTCCTTTTTTTTTCAACAAATATTGGCTCACATCAAAGTTTTGTTTTGTGCAAGTTTTCCACCAAAAAAAAACCTACACACACATCGCATTTTTTTCATGCCACATTTCATTCTCGTTCTCGTAAAAAGTTTAGAAAAGTAATCATATAAAATGTTATTGATATGGCGGCAAATGCTGGGCCCCGACAAGCATAAAAATTGATTAAAAGTTACAGGGTATTTGGTGGCCAAGATTTGCATAAACAACAGCCATTCGGCATGTTCCAATCATTTACAAACCAAATGTTTCGAATTCTGTTTTATGGAGGCTCTCAAAAAATGGCTGAAAAATGCCTCGAGGCATTTCTCTAAAATTTTTCCAACCAAATAAATGCCAAGGAAACGGAAAATTCTAATTGCCAAGGCCACTCGAAGAAGTAGGCAATGGAATTTCGCAACTAGCTTTTCCGGCTGTTGAGCCGGAATAAAGCATTTCGTAGCAACAAGTCCGCTGGCGAATTCAAAGAGCAACTAATCCTATTACAAGTCATAGCCATATACACATGTATCCATCTACTATATCCTGCCATACGTGGGGGTGCGCGCTGTATAAAAAAATGACACATTTTCGCTGCCCCTTGGAGTGGCATTGAAAAGCCATTGCAGCAGCAAACGTCCTTTTTGTTTCTCCTGTATATTGTATGGTGTATTTTCCTTGCTCAGCACGTGCTCAAGTGCGTGTAAATAAATATGGGTGTATGTGTGTGTCGGTAGAGGGTGTGTCCACACACATACATACACCGAAAAGCATTCATAAACACGCGTATATTTCTGAGTGCGTCCTATTTCCTTTTTTGGTGTGTTTGCTTGGCTTTCGTTTCTGATACGGGTCGACGGGGGAGTTCAAAGCCAAGCAAACATACACATGCGGTCATAATAATATAGATAAAAATATTATTTAAGGTCGGGAGTATTTATTTATAATTATTTATGGTGCCAGAAGCTGATAAAAATGTATCGTTACAAGGAAAATTCATTAGAAGGGGCTATAACAATATGATTATATTTTTTAAAGGATATTTTACTTTTTAACTTTTACAACAATAATTCAAACAATTACAAACAATAATTCGTATTATATTTTTATTATAAAAATGTGTTAATAAGTAAAAACCTATGAAAACATACAACTTAAATTAAAATACTATTTTTTAAAGTGCGGAATATTTGTTTGCATTTGTTTAGGGCTTCAGAGGTTTATACAAATTATTCTTTACTAGTAATCCTTATTATAAAAGGCTTTAAAAATGTAGATACATTTTTTTGGGGATTGCTTGCTGGCTAAACAATCAATTTAATTGTATTTATTATTTAAGAAATGTAATTATAAGTGTTAAAAAAAAAATATAATATGCATAATATATTGTTATAAAGGCAACCTTAATATTGGCTATATATTATTCCGTTTCATATTTGGTTAATTATTTACAAGAAGTTATATTATATTTACAAAACAAACTAAT
Source organism: Drosophila parvula (assembly GCA_018904695.1). NCBI lineage: Eukaryota > Metazoa > Arthropoda > Insecta > Diptera > Drosophilidae > Drosophila > Drosophila parvula. The sequence continues at coordinate 22,870 of JAEIIG010038179.1, read as the reverse complement.
TGCCATGTTAGCCATAAAGCAACAAATTTGCCCCCTAACAATTAAGTATTAATGAGCTTAACGCAACAATTAAAGCTCAAAAGGTTCACTACAAAATTCATGAAGGTTTTAAATAGTTCAAAAGCAATTATTATTATTATTATTATTAAATTTTGATAGCTAAGTTTAACACAATAATTAACTAAATGATACCCAAAAGACTAACTACGAAATTCATGAGTGTTTTAAAATAGTTAAAAAACAATTATATGAAATTATATAAAATGCTAAAAGGCAACACCAATACCCCTGAGTGTCACCCGATTTAACTGTGTTTTTTTTCCAAATCTATCTTCCAGAGGCCACCTGCTCAACGGACCAGTTTCGATGCGGCAACGGCAATTGTATACCAAATAAATGGCGTTGCGATCAGGAGCACGATTGTGCCGATGGTTCCGACGAGACCCCCGAATTGTGCAGTAAGTACAGTCCCCTCTGATAGGACCACGACGGAATCCTAATACCCACGGAGAGAGTGAGCTAACTATTTCGATTCTGTGTATGTTGTTTAGTGAATGCCTGCCCCAACAATGAGTTTAAATGCAGCACGGTCGAACAGTGCATTCCGCGGAGCTGGCTCTGTGATGGCAGCAACGATTGCCGCGACAAGTCCGATGAGGCCAACTGCAGTAAGCCAAGAACTACTAAAGCTACCATCCCATACCCCATCTCTCCCATTCACCCCCTGCTGCCCTTGTGTAATCGCTTTCACTAACCAACTTGCCGCATAACTCATACGCACCCTTAATGGAGTGGCGCTTGCATAATTTTCGCAACAATTTCCATCCCTACCCCCTTGATGCGCGATGCTCAGAAGTTTAATCAAGTCATTGAGAGCGAGAGTCACAAGTACCAGTACGGCCTGTGTGTGTGTGTGTGTGGAGTGTGTGTGTTCATTTGTGTGTGCGGGTGTATTGTGTACTCATTCATGGCGGCCCTTGACAACAAGTATACGACGCGTTGTCGCTAAAGCTGGCGCTGGCGCTGGCGGTGACGATGGCGCCTGGAAAACATCGCATGAAATTCGCTTAATCCTCGCCCGCAGACAAGGGCTCTGCTGCCGCAATATCCTCGACATTGTCGCGGGTAAACTACAGTCGACCTTCCATAAAACAAACAGCGAACTAATGCGAATTTAGGGATTCAAAAAGGATAACTTTTGTAGAGGAATTTCCTATAAAAATGCTAAAAGGAATTTTAAAGATTCGTTTATTAGGCATTTCTCTTAAAAGAAGGACTTTTTGTAGTTCTGAACAGTTGTATTAATAATTTAAGTAGTAAATATTGTATTACATTCAACAAATTGAGGTTTTAGTTCTTAGCTACAATATTTTATTGTAAATCATCTTGGCATGTATATCTTCCATAAAATACTTTATCTTAGAAGTTTGCCTGTATTTAAGGGTGTCGCTGCATAAAATCAGTTGATGGTTTTGCGATATCTAACCCCTAGACGTATCCCCAGGCTGATGGAAGATTTAGAAATATTTTCCTCTTAGCTGCTTTAGGGTGGGGAAGGGATCTCTCCTCTAATAAATGAATTTATTGTTATGTCTCCGTGGGTAATACATGGCGTATGCGTAATGCATTGAAAGCAATGGCAGCTCAACACGATGCTTTCTCTTTACTCTCGTCCATTTCGTCCTTATTTTTTGGGTTGTTTTTCTTGCTATAAATGCTGCACTTGAATTTGGATAGGAGCCCGCACCTGTTCACCGGATGAATATGTCTGCAAGAGCGGAGAGGGACAGTGTGTTCCTTTGGCCTGGATGTGCGACCAGAGCAAGGACTGCAGCGATGGCTCCGATGAGCACAACTGCAGTAAGAATAAACTGTGAATTTATTTCCGATTTTTGAGTAGAGAGAAATGTTTTTTAAATGTTTTTTCAAGCACTTAATTAAATACCTTAATGCATTTTCACCATTTTCGAAAATATTTTTGTTTATTCTGTGTGCGTTTCGTTTACTCAGGTGCAAATAAATTGTACTTACTTTTCGTTTTGCATTTATGTATATTTGACCCTCTCTTAGCTCCATTTAAAATGTTGTTATTTATTTAGTTCGATTCTACTTAAGTTGAGAGGGAAATTGCTTTAGTTTCCGTTGAGCTTCCCTTTTGCTTATACAAATAGTTTTTAATTTCCATTCATTTGCAACTGCATTCCGCACGAAACGGACCCAACTTCATTCAGAGCTTACCCCACATTTATCCATCCTTTCTGCCCAAGTAAACCTCATGGCTAACTTATTCCAACTATTGAGGCAACCGCACTTCATTTGGCTTTTGGTTTTTAGTTGCCATTCATCTGAGTTCCTCCCAGGGAAGGGTAAATAATCATTCCTTTAATGTATTTAAATTTCGTTTATTGGAAAATAGCTTTGCAGTTTTGTTTCTTTGTTGAATTTATCAATTAAAAGCTTTCGTATCATTTGAAAAATAAATTCTGCTAGTAATTTATACCTGCTCCTGACTCTCCTTACTTTAATCCTTTAAATCAAACTTTATTTTCTCACTCAATTCCTAACCCCCTCATTTTACATTCCCCAAAGAAACTCCCTCCAAACTCCCTACTAAATTCCCTAAGAAACTCCATCCACAAACTCATCGACTTCATTTCGCTTTTGTCCTTTTTTGTTCAAACCTCATTTGTTTGCCAACTTCCCTTCTGTGGCGAGTGTGCTCCTCTAAGTATCCTTGATAAATTCCCAGACCAGACCTGTCGCTCCGACGAGTTCACCTGCGGCAATGGACGTTGCATCCAGAAGCGATGGAAGTGCGATCACGACGATGACTGCGGCGATGGATCCGATGAGAAGGAGTGCCCGGTGGTGCCCTGCGACCATGTGGCAGAGCACACCTGCACCAACGGCGCCTGCATTGCCAAGCGTTGGGTTTGCGACGGCGATCCGGACTGCTCCGATGGCTCCGATGAGCGGGTGAGTTGAATAATATACACGCCATAAATTCCCATTTCCGGTGGAGACCAAAAATAAAAAAAAAAAAAATAATGCTAAGGAAATTCCCGCCCATTCTTCGTTCGTTCGGCGTTCGTTTTTTCGGTGTTCGGTTAAGCCACATAAATTATGGCCAAGTTGGGCATAACTCAGCGCCTGCCAGCTTTGGCAGCTTTTGTTGTCAACGCAGGGCACGCGTAAAATTGCATTTTTGCATGCTTAGAGAGAGGAAAGGCTGCATAATTTCCGGACATAGTTCCGCTCACAGCGAAAAGTTTCCCCAAACTGTGAGGGCAGCAAACTTTGCCCGGTACCGAGTTCTAGCTTTTGTTTTTCACAATAAAAAAGGCTCTGGCAATCCGCGGTTAAAAGAAAATAGTTATAGTCATAGTTAGTTTTATATTTAAACATTTCTTTATCAATCCTAACTCTATCAGGAAGTTTGTTATTATTTTTTCCATGTAAAAACCCTTTTAAAATATGTATAATTTTCCCCTCTTTTTAGGCCTGTGCAAATGTCACCAAGACGACCACGCCCTGCTTGCCGCACGAGTACCAGTGCAAGGACCGCATCACCTGCCTGCATCACAGCTGGCTCTGCGATGGCGACCGCGACTGTCCGGACGGCGACGATGAGCACACGGCCAACTGCAAGAACGTGACCTGCCGGGCGGACCAGTTCCAGTGTGGCGACCGTAGCTGCATACCCGGACACCTCACCTGCAACGGCGACAAGGACTGTGCCGATGGCAGCGATGAGCGGGATTGCGGGCAGAGTCTGGGCTCAGGATCACAGCAGGGAGCCTGCAACTCCACCAGCGAGTTTAATTGCGGCGGTGGCCAGTGTATTCCACTTTCCAAAGTCTGCGATAAGCGGAAGGACTGTGCCGATGGCGAGGACGAACCGGCGGGCAAGTGTGGCGTTAACGAGTGCGCCTCGAAGAACGGCGGTTGCATGCACCACTGTGTGGATTTAATGGTGGGGCATCGTTGCGAGTGCCATGAAGGCTACACGTTGTCCGCGGATAAGAGGAACTGCCAGGACATTAATGAGTGCGAAACCCCCGGAAAGTGCTCGCAGATTTGCGTCAACGAAATCGGAGGCTTCAAGTGCGAGTGCGAGGCGGGTTACATGCGGGATCCCCGCAATCACACAAGGTGCAAGGCCAGCGAAGGTCACGCCTCTCTGCTTTTGGCCAGGCGCCACGATATTCGAAAGATAGCCCTCGACCACATGGAAATGACCTCGATTGTAAACAGTACCAAGGCGGCCACAGCGTTGGATTTCGTGTTCCGCACGGGCATGATCTTCTGGAGCGATGTGACCACGCAGAGCATCTACAAGGCACCCATCGATGAGGGCAGCGAGAAGACCGTGGTGCTTAAGCAATCGTCGGTTACCTCGGATGGTCTGGCTGTGGATTGGATCTATAACCATGTCTACTACACGGACACCCACAAGTGCACCATCGAGCTGACCAACTTTGAGGGCAGCATGGGTAAGGTGCTCGTGGAGGACTCACTGGACATTCCGCGCTCCATCGCCCTGGACCCCATCGAGGGCTGGATGTACTGGTCCGACTGGGGCGCCTCTCCGCGCATTGAGAGGGCGGGCATGGACGGTTCCCACCGCACCACCATCATCAGCTACGATGTCAAGTGGCCTAATGGCATCACCTTGGATTTGGTTAGGAAACGCCTTTACTGGGTGGACGGCAAGCTGAACATTATTTCGTCGGCCAACTATGATGGCTCACAGCGGCGCCAGGTGCTCTACTCCGGCGAGTATCTGCGACATCCCTTCTCCATCACCACCTTCGAGGATTACGTCTACTGGACCGACTGGGACAAGCAGGCTGTCTTCAAGGCGAACAAGTTCACGGGAGAGGATGTGGAGCCCGTTACAGCTGTGCATATGGTATGTACTCCTTTTGGTTTTAATTATTTACCTAATCCCCTTCATTATTTACTAATTAATTAAGACATTTGTAGATTCCCTTATTTATTTCCTTATGTTAAATTCCCATCTTTCTCTCCTTCAGCTTCAGCATCCCATGGTGGTCCACGTTTACCATCCCTACCGCCAGCCTGATGGCATCAACCACTGCCAGTCAGTCAATGGCCACTGCTCCCACCTCTGCCTGCCAGCTCCAAGGATTAACGAGCGGAGTCCTCGCATATCCTGCGCCTGTCCCACGGGTCTCAAGCTGATGGCCGATGGCCTCATGTGCGTCGAGGATCGTAAGTATTTCCAGATCTTTTGCCAGCCTCTTTGGCTTTATGCTTTTGATTTAACCAGCATGGCATGAATTTTGATTTAATGCTTATACTAACATAATGAAACGCAATTCCCAAATCCCAAATCCCAAAAAAAAAAATGCATGCAGCTCTTTACGTGGCTCCCAGCACGAAACCCCCGCGAGCCCGTAAAACGAAACCCAGACCGAAGTTCCCGCTACGGCGACTGCCCACCGGTTTCCAGGTGGGACAAGGGGACAATCGGATAGAAGAGAATGATGATCTCCGGCTGACCACCACTAGGTTGCCACTACTGGCGGCAGCGACATTTGGTAGGCCCGACCTTCCTGTTGTGTGATCTCTCGTCTTGTGAAGGAACATTCTCCAGAGGATGTGACCCCATGTTGTGGCGCCTCATATCTGTGTGTTTGTTGTGTGGGAAGTTCCCTTGCCTTCATTTTGGTGTTGGTGAAAGTCCTGGATTTCTTGAACTTGGGAAAATATTCGAGGTCATACAATAATATTGAAAGGAAGCTCAACAATATAAAATTATACCCTTGACTCCAGTTTCATACATTTTTCATAACTTTTAAGTACACAAAACTTTCAAAGTTGTCAATTTTCCAACAATTTTACTCCATTATTTATGAGATGCAAATCATTCAAATATGTCTGTCTTCTCTTTGAATCCAACCTGTCCTTCAATGTAAAAATTTGTAACAAAAAAGGGAAGAAAACGAAGTGGAAACGAAGAAAACTTCATCAGCAGGACGTCAACGGAAAGTTTGATTAATAAATGCCGAAAGGAAGGGAAGAACTTTGATAGTTATCCTTTCGAATGGCTTGACAACGTCTCTCTCAACTATGCTCTCCATATACACTTTCGTGAGATTCAGATTTATTGCAAGCGTATTAATCAAGGAGCTTGCCAGGATCCGCACTCGACCGAGTGCCCCTTTTGTGGCACCCGAACCAACAACATTTGCTTTGTCATGGCCCACATTAATCATCATCAGGGCAACCCACCCCGCCTCATCCTTGACAGTTTCATAAACGCCATCCGGATTGAGCCACTTGCATCCAACCACAAGTAGGCAGGCAATGGGCCAACACTGCAATCGAAACCCCCAAGGGAAGGCATCCCCAATCTCCCAAACCACCAAAACCCCTTAACCAACAATTCCCAGCCGCAAAGTATGAGGTTAATATCAAGGGGGGGAGGCGGTTAAGGGGGCTCTCCCCTCCCGAGATGCTCACCAGCTTTGGCTTTAAAGTGCGGCTCAACTTAATGTTGATAACTTTTACTGTTTTGACTAGAAGAAGTCCTCCCACGCCGCCATTAAATGCGATGCGTTAACGATGTCATTACGTTGCCATTTCCATTCCAATTCCCACTCTCAGTCTCTGTCTCAGTGTAAGTCTGAGTCTTATTCCCATTCCAATTGCTATTCCCAATCTAAATCGGCGGCGGACGCTTCTTTCGCATAAAAGTTGGAGCCATCAAAGGCGCGAGCGCGTTTAAGTGTTTATTTGCGCCTAAATGCGCACTTTGAGCGATTTGATTGAAAATTCCTTCGCATCCTTGCCAGTGGGTGGTGGCTGGGCCTAAGCCGCTTGGATTTTGATGTTGAATCCCCTCTTTCGCTTTGCTCTTTTATTGCAATGATTTCCGTTTTTTTTCCCTTTTTTTATACAGTATTTTCCCTTTTGTTTATCATTGCTGGAAGGTAGTAGCATTTAAGCCCCGTCATTGTGATGGAGCTGGAATAATCTTGAAAAAGGGGTGGCGGCAAAGGCTTGGGCTGAAAGAAAAATATCCTGACAGAGTCTAAAAATAAAAGATGTTCTTTTAATAAAAATATATATAATGTACAAATATAAAGAATGCTTATAGAATGCCTAATGGTTTTTATGGTTTTTCTTAAGAATCTTAAGCAAGAGATTAGAGCTTAGCTTGGGCTTAGAATTTAATAAAAACGTATTACTTTTGTGTTATATGTGTGTTTTGTGTTTTAAATTAATTAATAAATATTTATAGCTGCATTTAAATGGTTTGAGTATACAAATAAACTTGAAGAAGTTTGTTTAAACATTTAAATATTATTCAATACTTACATTACACTTTAAACGTTTGCCATTTGTTTTCTTTACAAATATTTTCCCAAGAAAAATTGCCCTAATAGGAAACCATTTTTATTCCACAGTTGCTGACCAGCGCCCAGTAAAAAATCAGACCCAAATCGAACAGACCACAGCGCCCAGTCCGCAGCCGGATTCTGGCTTTATAGCGCTGGTGGTTATAGCCAGTCTCAGTGGTTTTGCAGTCCTGCTATCGGTGGTAAGTTTTGGCCAATCAAGGTTGAGTACATATATCTAAATTAATTTGTTGCAACACCTCCTACTCCTGCTGCAACAGCTCCTGCTCATTGGCTATCGCTACTGCAGCAAGCGACGCATCAACTCGATGAACTTTGAGAATCCCATCTACCGCAAGACCACCACCACAGAGGATCACTTCAGTTTGCGCAAGAATCTGCCCGCACGGATCTATGACCACACCAGTGTCATGGACGAGGAGGTGGGTTAATCACTTAAATTACAAATTAAATATTCAAAAGAGATGGATACATAATATTCTGCAATTTAATATATGTATAGAGATAGTTCTTCTTAAAATGTAATTAATATTCTCTTTTTCAGTACTCACCCGTCATTGGCATATCCTCGTATTAGGTTGATTCTTTCGCTTGGTCCTTGGAAAGATGAAAGACCAAAGTTGACACGAGACCCGCGGCTAAAAACAACAACAACAGCAACAACATGACGCCTGAAGACTGAGCAACTCTGTGTATTGTGTAAATTAATTATTTTAAAATTTTAAGGCACGGCAAGGACAACAAGGCGGGTCACTTGGGGGCGCATCCTCAAAGGATGCTGTACAAAAATACTATGTCGCAGAGTTCTATCACAAACATAAACAGAAAACAGAAAAAACAGTAACGAAAAACGTAACACAAAGAGAAATCTAATTGCTAATTATAAATTAAATAGTTCCAAACTGTATATAGCTGTAAGTGTGCATTATTTTTAAATGAAGCAAATTAATTATAACTATACGTATATATGTATGACAAGGAAAACAAGGATCATAATGATTATGGTCTACTATTAGAGCAAGTTGAGAAATTATATTTCTGTTGTCGAGAAGCAACAGAATCGTTTTATTAAATTAACATTATTACTACATACGTATTAGCCTTTTGTTAAATGTATTTGTTAAGTGTACATACATATGTATATGTTTCCCCACTAAAAGATACACGATTAATAATAATAAACTCAAATATACTTATGTGTAGTGTATCTCTATGTTGAGTTATGTATGTTTTATCGCTTGGGCAAGTGGTAAGTACTTAAAAAATATTAATTCTTTTGCAAATAAAAGTAACATTTTATTTATGAAGAATATTTTGTTGGACATTATATGGTTTTATTTTATTATTGAGCAAAAACGTACTGGTGTATAAATTTTAAATCCGATTTCTGGAATACTGTCAAAGCTTATGTATTTAGTTTTGTAACCGCTTGTCGACGTCCAAAGAGTGTTAATTTTAGAAACAGCTAATAGTATTCAAAGGTAAAAAATACATTAAATAAATGCATACCTAAATAATGAATTCAAAGATATGTCTTTCCTGGATTGCCATCACTGAATATATATTTAAATCTTCAGGTGCGACTTGGAAAATAGTAATTAATGCGCATACATTTCCTTTTCATTAATTTGGTTTTTCATTTTGCTGTCAACTGGCGTAGGAAGTGTCTGGATAAATAGAATACATTTTAAGATTACTCACCAAGCTCTGGACACTTATTTACATTATTTAAAATGCATCAAAAATATTTTTAAAACACCAAAACTTTAGTTTAAAGTTTTTATTACAAAAGTATCAAAACTGTGGCCAGTTTCTAAGGCTTTTTATTTTTGTTCTTATTTACTAGGCCTTATTACAACAATTTGCCCTGCAAAAACCACTTTGACAGTTCAATTCATTCTCAATAAATTTCTATAAATTCCAATAAATTCTATCAGCGGAATATGCAAAGGTATATCAATTATAATTTGAATAGGCATATTATCTTAATAGCCTGCCGATGTCAAGGCTCCGACTTTTGACCTACGCCAACAGAAACAATTTAGACCTGTAATTTCTCAAATTGCCTATGGCGGTAATTGGGCCTAGAGCGGCGAGTTCGAATAGAGGCCAGTGGAAGAACACACCTCCAAAGCGAAATTGATTATTACAGCGAGCCACTAAAGAGAGGCAGAGCGCACCTATTTTATCCACCTGCCCGCTCTTGCCCAGCATCCGTTTCAATGTCAGCTGTGATCTCACTCTCTTCGCTGGCGCTCTCTTTCGGCGAGCCCACTGGTGACGTCGAACGTAGAGCACATGTGCTGTCAAGTGAGTGCTCTCTGTCTCTCAGGTGAGATCGGTAAGCCAAGTTCGGCTTGTACGCGTGGCGATCTTCGGTACGTCGACAAACGAGCGTTAACGAATCGCGCCCGAAGCGAAAACCCGAACGGTGCCATTGGCTGCTTCTTTGCTTAGTAGTGATATCGGCCGGCAGTCTTACATCGTCGTGCGTACCGCACTGTCGTCTCTGTACGCGTTTCCGTCGTTCTACGCGCCTCAGTAACACCGTTAGCCGAGAAATTTTCGGTGCGCGAAATAAAAAAACGTTTCGGAAAGCAAAAGTTCAAAGCAAATAAAAAAAAAGTTCAAGTCGAGGTTTAAAAGCCAGCTCATCAAAGCATTTCTCGAGCAACAGCACTTCCCAGCGAGCAAGTGTTAATTGAAAAATAATGTACGAGTCTATTTTGGCCGAACGTTACGTCAATACATCATGTGAAACGGCAGCATAAATTTCCGCACCACATGTCTCGTATTGTTTTTCGGCTAATAAAATAAAATACAAAACATTAACATAATAAAATGGTGTCGCCTCTCCGCTTGAAAAACTCACCTGGGCTTATCACACATTACAGCGCTGATAAGCCCAGCCAGCAACTCGATTCGTGTTCAAAAATACTTGGCCTAAAGCAAACAGAGAGTGGGCAAGCGAGCGAGAGGGTTAATGCTAACCCTCGCTTGACCAGAGTCGTCGCCCTTAGTCTGCACTTTTCTGTGCATGGGTGTGCGTGTGTTTCGCGCTTCATGTTTCTCCTCCTATGCTGCTATGCTGTTTTCTGCAACATCGTATGATGTTTCTTTTTTTAGTCATCGCCTTTCATCATGTTTATCGTGCATTTGCCTCGCACTGTCTTTTCGATACATTGCCAAACATTCGGTTTTTATTCTGTTCCGTTCCCCCAGTCTTCTCCCTCTCACTCTCTCTCTTCCTCTGGCATTCTCTCTGTTTCGTGAAATTTTTTGGCAAACGATGCGTGTTTTTTCTTGGACTTATTATTTAATAAGATGGCTATATATAAACAATATATAACTAATTTGGGAAGTCGAATTGGAGTGAAAAGTGTGTTTGACCCACTGAGCTTATTAATAATTATTGATAAATGTATTATCACGAAGAGCTTATCAAAAAAAAAAGTATTATTTATGCATATAAATACACTTCGTCAATTTCATAACCGAATATCAAAAGACTTTTGAAAAATGCTGAATATTCAATACTCTATATGGGAGTATTTAACTTAAACTATGTGGAAATTAATGTTGCCGTTATTTAGTAATTATTAAATAAATCAAAAAGCAATTTTTAATTTAAATTCTATACAAATTAGTGTTTCCAATTGGAAATAATATAAAAATATATAAAAAACATGAAGAAATAAATATTTAAAATTCTGAAAAAATCGAAACCCCAAAGTGAACCTCTAACCATATCCTTTTGCAGCTTGAAGAGAGCTTTGTAAAATGGCAACAGCTGTCCTGGTGGAATTACCGGAACACTTTCAATCCACACAATTCAATCCGGACGCCAATGAAAGAAATAATATCAATGAGTCGCTGCCACCACCTCCGACGTCCAAATCCAGTGTTAAATACAAAATACAGCAGCTGATCAGCTTTAGATTAATTTCCTCGTTCCACCTGCTCTTCATCACCTTCTTCCTGAGCTTTAACAAGCTGTGCATTGCAGCGGCCATAAATGCCGCTCAGAGGTCCGCCGCCGCGCCCAGACCCAGCGAGATAATGCAAAATCTGAGCGGATCGGCGCTGTTAGAGCGGCTGAAGGCCAGCACTTTGGGGCCACCACTAGATAGACTCAAACATATGGCTCCGGCGGCAGCCAACCTCCTAAGTCCTGACAACGGAGTCGGAATGGGCATAGGAATGGGACACTTTGGTAACTCCATCAACTCGGTGCTCAACGGCAATCCCTTCAAGTTTCTCAACGTTTCCGGGAAAATCGGAACCCCTCTGGATATATGTGAGTACTGCTTAGTAAATATAGGAAATCATTTCAATGGGAAACTTCCAGTTCGCGGTTCGAACACAAGAAAAATTCACTTAAGCTTAGGTGGGAGTTCCAGTTGTAGTAATATTTTTAAATGATATTACTAATGCAAATATGGGTCTATATCATTAAGAAATTTCTGTTTTATGTTATATGAATCATTTTTTATTTTTAAATTCATAAATCCTATGTATGTCATTTGAGTCATTATGAATATGTCAATATCTATAACTATGCAACAGGCGACGGAAAAAATGCAAATAATGGATAGGAAATGATAAGATAATGAAATGTGGCTGGGTTAAGTTATTCATTTCTGTTATATGTACATATCTACCCTTGTGTACTTCAAAGTGTAATCTTTATTAATTGGAAAATAAAAAAGGAGTTGCCCGCTGTCGATTTAATGTTATTTGATTTTCCCGAGTTTCTCGGAGTGTAATGGGGCCACGGTGTTTATTGTTGTTACCGCCGCCTCTCTCATTTCTGGTGATCATGCCACCACCAGCAACAGCTATGTATGTATGTAACATACATGCATACATGTACTCCGATTTCCCGACAGACTCCGATTTAAGCCAGGGCTCCGACTCCGACTCCAATCCGAATTCGAGAAGTCCGACTACTCGGCGGTGCCTCCACTCAAGTTTAAGTTTTATTTATGCGAAATTCGTTGCCAGGCGAACGGACAAAGCCAAAGCCAAAGCGTCTGGCAGTGCCAGTTTCCACCTCCATTTCCATGTCCAAGCATTCCACGACGTCATACGATTTTCAGACCGAGCTGGGCTGCATTCCCGTAGTAACCCCTGTCTGCTCAAACTCAGCTCCTATCCTCTCTCTTTCGCTCTTTGAAGCCGAAAACCTTTTACTTTCCTCAGCATTTGCTGCTGTTGACACTGAACAAAATTACACAGACTTGAAGATTCTTCTTTTAAATTAACAAAATGTTTTTATTAAATTTCGTATACAACTCAAATGTCTCAGCATATTTGAATTAGTTAAATATAATAATATAAAATAATAATTTTTTTAATGTAAAATATAAAGAGTTATACCTACAAGAAATATTTGTTGTTCAGGAAATTTTATTAAAAAACAAATAATCTTCCTTGAAAAATTAATATTATTACCCAATATATTCGATATTATTTTATTGTAAATTATATATTGTTATTTTAAGTGTATTCTTGTTGCTTGTTCTGCTTCCCATTCGTAATTATTCCGTTTTATGCTGACTTTTTGTACCGGCCGGCGTCGTAGCAGCATGAAACGAATGGAGCGCCACTTGAAGACTGTAACTTCAGCGGCGGCTCTTGTGAAACTCGCAGAGAAAACTCAGAGAGACAGATAGGAGACAGAGAGGGAGAGAAAAACCGAGAAAAAAAAGGGGAAGAGAGATCGAAAAGAGCAACAAGTGTCCGATTGTTGGAGTTACTTGACTATGCACATTGGGCAGAGAAAATTTTGAAAAATAACTCCAGCACGTGGCAGATGAAAAATTACAAATGAAATATTACTGGAAATGCCTTGATTTATTTATTAGCCTAAATTTAGTCACAAAGCTAAAACAATAGCTATGTTTAGTCAGTTACAAAGTATTCAAGAGTTTTTTTTGTAGAAACTACTTTAAAATAAGTGTATGTACGATAAATAATAAAGTAGTTTTTTTGTATTGCCTTAAAAGGTTTGCTTAGAAGTTTTAAAACTAAATTTAAACAGTAAGTCAGTCACAAAGTAAGCGTTACTAATTCGGTTATATTATTTAAGTACTGCTTTATTGAACCACTCTGTTTTATTTCTTTGCTTAAAAAAGAATGAATAATATTAAAGAATAACTCATCACAAAAATTTAATAAAAAGAAAACATAGCTAGGAAGTCATAAGTAACTTTTACTTATCCGGTTTCCTAAATAATTAATCAGGAAAACATACGCTTCACTTCCACATAAATTAAGTCAAAAAAATCAATAGAAACTTCTCATAAAAATAATACCAAAAGAAACATCAAAATGATGAATTAGGAAGTATTTAGCATAAGCTTTAAAACTCAGTAGGGGACTCACAAAACGGTAGACCCTAAGTAAGTTTTTGAAAATTTAATGAAACCTTCAACTTGGCAAAAACAAAACAAAAAATTAACTCCGACTTTAAGCGCTGTGAAACGAATGTCAAAGTTAAAAACAAAATGAATAACGCTGGGTCATGATAATAACAAAAACTTAAAGGTTAAAAGCTGACATGAAAGTGGCTCTACTTAACTGGCACACGCCGTTAGATAAATTGCTATCTCATTGCCATATAGTTATAAATAGACCAAACCTATAGATAACCCCACAATAAATGCATTTTTGCTGTTAATCCAACAGTTTTTCAATCTAATCAAAGTTCAATAAAAGCTAAAAAGGCTCAGCTGTCATATAAATCATTAGACAGGTTGAAAATGGGGGAAATAGGTCACAAATACTGAGAAAATACTATTTGACAAACAATTTGTTCCGCCCAGCTAAATATAGAGACAGGCAAATCGAAGGATGGCGATATTGACAGCTCTCATCCGGGGGAGGAGTCCTTGACAGCTTTAATGACTGTCTTCGTCTCCGACTTCATTCCCACGAGGAAGTCTGTGTTGATTTATTTCCAAATCGAACTTAAACAAGTTTCCACACTGTCAGGGCATCTCTGTCGGTTGGGCTCCCAGCTTGGTCCGGATTTTTATAATTAACTTGGCTAATTATGCCTGGCATTTGCACGTGCTCTGGATGCAACTGTCGGTCCCTGCCACTGGACGTTGTTGCATTTTAGCCTGGCTGCCTTAATTACAAAGGCATTTGCCATTATGTATAATTATGTCGCACAGAAGAAACGCTTTTTGTGTGTATTTATATATAGGTTTTTTTTTGTTGTTTTTGAAAACTGGTTTCCTGCCCGCACTATAATGGAAGCCAACTAAGTGTGTACGACAATTGTTCGTGTTCAAGTGACAAATTTCATAAGCGAGGCATGCAAAACACCATCGAAGGGAGGTGGAGGCTGTTAACGGCTCGCTGTTAACTGTATCTCAATGCTGCCCTAATGAGAGCGGCCAGGCAACGAGGTGTGATGGTCAAAGCCCAATGTACTTACCTTTTTGTTAACCTTCGATTTTTTGTTTGTGTTCCCACACTACTTTGCTTGATTTCCCCAGAATTTCTCTTCTTTTTAATTGGTTTTTCTATTTTGGGTTTCAATTAAAATATTACGCATACGCAACGTTGTACGCCCGCAGCAGTTGGTCGAGCCAAAATTCAATTACAAGGCAGAAAAAAACAAGGTGGCGTGATGTGTTGTGTGTTGGCTAGCAAATTAGACATGCGCACAGCAGTTGAGAAAATTCGCAACCAACAACCTAATAGAGATTCCGAATGCATTAGAAATTCCTATTGCCAAGTATATAGCGCTATAATAAACCCATCAGAATCGCCACAAACATGACGTTGGCAAAATTTCTCAAACACAAAAAAGAAACAATCAAGAAAGAAACATCATTCATTATTCGAGAAATAGCACTGAGTCACACACTGAGCCGCCCAAACAGATGTGTGACTAATTGTTGTTATTGTTAATAATGTTGTTTTAGGAGCTTGTTGCTATGACGTTACCGATCAGGCCACCTTTTTCTCATTGAACAGAAACACAAACAATAACAACATACTCTCATTAACTTGTATCTCTTAACTGGCTAAATTTAAGAGTAACTTTGTTAGTTTCTCTTACGTTTTTCATCTTAAAAGAGTTACAATAACGAGGGTTATGGTGGGTTCCCAAGTGACGATCCCCAAAAACGAGTACCAACTGTACGGAGTCGCATATCCAAAGCACAATGTTCACCTGCTTATACAATTATTTGTTGATAATTCTTTATCATAATTGCAAAAGGTACCAACTGTTATCAAACGAAATGTTATCACGCCAGCCATGGAAAAAAAATCACACGAAATTATTTTTTATGTTTAGATAAAAGTTTGGTTATTTACCAAAGATGGAAAAAAGTATTGAATGTAGTATATAGAAATGTGTTATTTCCCAGCTTAATTGAAACCCGGACTAAGTTCATTAGTTTTGTGCTAGTCATGCACAACTGGTAAATTTATATTTAAAATGCAACTTAAGTTGTTATATTGTCATATTATAGTTATTATATAATAGTGTAGAAAGGTCTTTAATTAATTTAAAATTTAAATTATCTAAATTATTTATAAAAATATTTACATATATTATATATATTTATTTTTATTTATAAATATATAATTATGCTTACCTTGAATTTCTACAATTTATGCTACTCATGCTCAGTAATAACATTTTTGAATAGTAGGAACTACACAACTATGACTTATTCATCAGATAAGAACAACTATATTAATCTTCCGCTTAATTCGGAAATCAATTTATGACTCAGATCTTTATTTTGGCTATAAAACTTTAATAGGCCCTTGAAAAATAAAGAACATAAACATTACGTAGCTATAATAAGGCATGCCAGTTCGTAGTATGTGATGATAGTATTTTTTAGTTAAGTAAAGGTAGTTATCTCCGTTATCAAGAGTGGTTAGCAGGCGCTTCAAGATAAGGGTTTTCAGAGGGGTCAGAAAAATACGTAAAAAATGTTCGTTAGTATGAAATTGCCACGAAATAAACTTAGAGAAGTTTATATTAGTTAATATAAGTTATAAATTAAATTTAGTTTAGAAGAGTTATTTATGTATGTAATTTCTGTACTTTTTAACACTTTGCAGTCTTTATTTTGTATGACTTAACGATGGATTACTAATTTAATGACATGTTAATTTCCAAATTAAACAAAGCATAAATCAACTCATAAGTTCTCTGTCAAACATCATAAATTAAAGAGCAACTGGTAGCCCTTGTTAGCAAAATCGAACCCTCTCCATCCGTAATTAACTTATAGCAGTCTGTAAATACTTTATGGTCAAAACAGAAATGATTAAATGCTTTAAACCAATGCGTAACATCCTTATCAATACTTCACGTATACCACGAACACCTGATTGGGGCAAAGTTCCTGCTATCAGTCCGGTTGGACTTCCTTCTAATTCTTTTTGTTTTTATCTAAATGAAGTGGAAATATTTTGCCTAATTTGCGTAATTCTTTATTGTTATTGCGGTGTTGTACTATGTGGTAGCAGGACTCAGAGATTAATCACCAACTATTAATAGGATTGCAGAGACGTAATCAAATCGGGACGTAAGGTTCAGGAACAGACAGCAGCCATATGAAGAGAGCAGGCTTTCGTGCTATTAATAAAGCATTTATATTGATTTGAACTCTGATTGACTTTTGCGCTGATTTCTGTTTATTATTTCGCCCTCTTGGCCAACGAAGACGGCCCTCCTGTCACGCCCTTTGCTGTCATTGAATTAATGGTGCGAAATTTTCATGTGAAATGCTCTTGGTCAGCCCCAGCCCAGCGATTTCTTCTGAATGATTGTGTGTGATTGATTCCTGGGCGAGAGCGAGGAATAAAAGACTAAGGCGAAAGTAAAACTGTTCAATGAACTCCGCATTAAGCATTTAATTGGCCCGCAGTCCGTTGCCTCTTCGGGTCTGGTCCGGCGTTTGTGATTCTGTCAATCAAATTGGCGGCTATGACCGTTTGCGGCCTTCGCTGTTCCATCTGACCACCCCACAAATTATGGCCCCCACTGATTTAATTTGTATTAAATATCTACCACAACGAGAACAGCGTAAATTGCCGTGGAAATGAATGTTTGGAAAGGAAATTGATATGGCCAGCATTCGATATATTCCTCCGAATGACTGAATCTTATTAAATTTCAAACGGGAAATGTTTATTCTTCAAAGCGTATCGTACAAAAAAAAAAGCTGATTTTCCTTGAAATTATAGCTCAGAAAAGTAAATTTAAGGGTCAAATTTCTGTGTAATTAATTAAAGCTTGCTTTGTTTTCAAACTCAAATTTTAACAGCTCAATATTTCTATTAAAAAAGTATCTAAACTTTATAAAAACAAAGGAAACTTTAAGCCTTCCATGCCCTTAATTATTATTTATAATTAACTTATTCCGATGGCTTTTCCCGTTCAGCTTGCTTGTGAAAATCGTCAGACTTTTTCTATTAAAGATATACAAAGGGATAACGTTTTAAGAATTAAAATTAATATGCTTACCATATAAAAGCGATAGCTCTTTTGTGCGAGAGCACTCTGAGTATGTCCATCAACCAATTGCCATAAAAAAATATATATATCTCTGGAAGCGCAAATAAATTGCTTGCAAAACGTAAATGGAATAAATTTTCTTTTTAGAATTCTTCGACTAATCTAAGCGCTGCCAAATGGATCGGATGTGGAATATTCTTTTAAATTTTTATTTCAATTAAGCTACTGAACGACGCACTTAAAATGCAAATTGCATTGCACATTTACATACAGATTTGTCTACAAAAGCAATTGCAATTTCTGAGCTCCAAACAATTTCACACTTGCACACATCATAGTACTCGTTTTTTGGCACACGTACGAGTAGTACGAGGGCAAACAAAACTCTTTTCATAAATTCAAAATATATGTGCGCACATTTTTAATAATTTACGGCGACTAATAAAAAATTTCCAGTTCACACAAACACACACAAAAAATGAAAAGAGCAAAAGCGCCCAGAAAGGAAAAATATATAAAAAATAAAAAAAAAGGCGGGACTGTGTCGAATATATTTGTGTAAATAAATACAAATGCAGTCAGAGTGCAAAGGCGCTGCAAGACAATTGGGGAAAACTGTATAAAAAGTGTAGCAAAAGGGGGAAATTCTTTGCCGAATTTCCCGCATTACACACGCACAACAAACATCACTTGGATCTGCCGTGTATAGTATACCATATGTGTTCTCGTGGACGTGTGTGCGTGTTAAGGGCAATGCCTGACATTTCTGATTTTGTAATTAAATGCGTAAGCGTGGGAAAGAGTGGACCAAAGCTGAAAATATTAAGATTTATCCACAAATAAAATTGCAAAAACAAATGGAAAATACAGATAATAACATAGGGAAACAAAGTTTATAGAAAGTATGCTATGTAATTGGCTTTTAACACCTACGACAGCTCTTAAAGTTCTCGAACGAAGTCTCTCATTTATCACCGGTTGCTTTTAGTTCGTTTAGTTTGGCCCTTTTAGTTATTAAAACTAAATTTATGAGTTCCCTATGACACCACTCAAAGTGTAGCAATATTTTAGCTATAGAAGAGAGAGTCGTTCAACAGGTCGTATGAGTTATATACGTTCTAAAGTTGGCGTAATACGTATACGTACAGTATTGCGTACTTTGCTTAAAACACACACACACAAAAATGAACTTTATTTATGGAAGGCTTTTTAAAAAGTTATATTAAAAACTTACTTACTTTTATTATACAAATTTATAAAAGAGAGCTTGGTTTTTCGACAAATTGTAATTTTTTACCCTGAATTAATATTAAACCTATAACATATTAGTTGTGACAATCATTTAAAAATTATTAATATATAATATAAATATATTTTAAGGTCCACTCTAATCCTGTGCGTGTGTGCTTACTTCTATGCGTGTGCTCGTGCTCGTGCGTGATTCTAACGGTGTCTAAGCAATTGTCAATTTGTGTTAAATGCGCGCAATTAAACGGTAAATGGCACACGAATAGACACAGTTACACACGAAACTTGCGACACTTTGAGCATAATGACGGCACATTAACCGAAGTCAGTCAAGGCTTTAGCATATATGCTAATCGGTTGAAAATAAAAGACAGATTAGGTCGACCGAGTGAAATGTCAAGTTGCCCGTAAACCGATTGATGAGGCAATCCAATCCCGTTGCCCCAATTCAAACTCAACACTTTCCAACTAGCTGCCATCAAATTCTCGCTTATTAATTTCCGGAAACTTTCTCTGCCTTTCAGTTTGCGTCCTTTTTGCGGTCCACCACCAGGGCCACAAAGACAAACAGACCCATTCCAGCCGATTTTTGGGTTCTATATACATATAGATAGACATGTGTAAGCACGCCGCCCCCTTTCGGCTGGATTTCATTATTTACAAGTTTTTGTTTATTGTCAAGTCTCGGCTTTCATTAAAAAGGGTTTTAAGGCTTGTCAACAGACGCCTTCAACGCCATCTCCTTTCGCCATCTCAGTGTGTGCTTAACGAGCCAAAGTTTTCAACTTAAATTTTAGTTATGAATTTTATTAGGCCCACCCGGGGGAATGGCCGGGTCGGGTAGGGGCGACCACCGACTCCGCTCGTGTTTAATTATAGTCTGCGGCTAACCCGAGGATTCCAACTTAATTAATTAATATGCATTTGATTCCATGCAGCGACCAGCCTGTCCAACTTCTGCGAGGAGAAGCAGTTCCAATGCTCCTCCGGCGAGTGTATCCCCATACGGTTTGTGTGCGACGGCGACTCGGATTGTCCGGACCATAGCGATGAGAGACTGGCACAGTGCAAGTTCATAGGTGAGTGCACTGAGAAAATAGTATTGTAATTTATATAGATAATATACAAATAAGATGAGGTTGTAATTAATAGAAGTTATATTTATGGAGGCAATCAATTTTAAGATAAACTATGGTTATATGACACTAGAACAGTGATTTAGGAGTTTTTTAAAATGGTTTTTTTATTTAAAAACTTACTTAAAAGATTCGCTTATTAATTTAAAACTTTTCTCTTTAAATATAAATAAATAGACTATCTATAAACTCAAAAAATACGTTATAACATTAACTATCTTGATTTATAGGTCTTCTAAGAACCTTCTAAAAGTTGCTAATTCTCTCAAGTATTATAAATCTCTTATTAGTCTAATAAAACCAATATATCGTCAATACCTCATTCTTAGATAAATATTAATAGAATTGGCTAAGGTGTGGCAGTATTTGAGTTCAATTGTTAAAAAATGGCTGCTTACTCATATCCTGAGTAGCTTCCTGCACTTGTATCAATAAATAAAGTAAAATTCCCAAATAGAAAAGCTCTACTTCTGCATCTCAAGGCACTTCCTTCCCCATTCGCATTTCTTTTCAATTTTTATCTTTCCGGCTTTGATTAGGCCTTCACTTCAACTGTTGTCTTATTCAAATACACTCGAAAGGTTGCACAAAAACCTCACACTTGAAGGAAATCAACAGCAACAGCCACAAAATGTATTTTCAGGACTCCCATTTTTGTTGCTGTATATTTGCTGAAGCCTTTTGAAGGAAACTTTTGCTAGCGCCAATTTTTTTTTTTTGCTACTCCTTGCTACTACTGGCTGTTCTTGTTTTTTATTTATTCTTTTTTTTTTTAACGTGAGTGTGTGTGTGTGTGTGGCCATGGCCAAGAGCAGGGAATCTACAAAGTCAAGCGCTGGCTACGGAATTGAGTTTGGTATTGGGATTTACGAAGGCGCAAGGCAGGACGAGGCCAGGACACAGCTGTTGCCAGCGAGAACTACGTGCGCTCCCGCTCTAATCTGTTGTCAGTCATTTGTAGTTTTTCAATTTAGAAATGTCACAGAACTAACCATTTACTTGGTCGCTCGGCCAAAGCCCTCTGCGTGTGCTGTTTGCCATCGTATTGGTTTTGGTGTTTCTGCCATTTGTTTGGCTTCGCTGTTGGGTAAGTAACAACTGGCTGTTTATTTAGTGTCATGTAGGCAGGACTCGGAAATTCCCCAAAACAAAAATATCCCCGCACTCCCCTGGTAGTTGAATTCATTTTCGTTAAATTTGTAAATTCCCTCTAGTTTTTTGTTGTTTTATTAGCCCCTGCATTTAATTTAAGTTCGGTTAGCAGACCAGTCTGTTTCCAAACACGCTTGGTTGGGTTCGTTTGCGCCTGGGTTTTCCGAAAATTCAACGTTGCCTACTTTCGGGAGGCAGTGCTTAAAACACTGCCAGCCGTAAATATTGGACATGTTGTGGCGACTGTTAAGTCTTTAAGCACAGCACCAGGCTGAGCCACAATTATATATAGTATATACTTTGTATATATGTATATTTAATGTGTAGTTGGGTATGCTTTCAAGATAGAGGGACTTAAGTCGGGCACCGCCTGGCACTGGTAAATTACCAACAAGACCCAGGGCCAGAGCCACCCAGTACCACCAGGGCGAGTGGAGTCTTTCTTATTCGGGGGGACTGCAAGCAAGTCAAGTGCAATCCAACTAAGCCATTGCATCATGCTAACCTAGACTTGGCTGGGACCACAGATAAACTGGTTCGGAAGTGCTCAAACTGATTGGCTTTAATCGCTCAAAGAGCGAAAGCTCAATGCAACTTTATGGGATTACAATTTAAACAAAACACTCCGAATGCCACTACAATCAATATCTAATTGGGTTAAGTAAAACAATTTGATCAAGAAAATTGTTTAAACTAATGTATCACTACTAAAATGCTTGAAAATAATTAATAAAATAAATTATTGTGAAACTATATTAATAAATATAAGATATTTAAATAGAAACAACAAAACAAACAACAAACAAACACCATTAACTATGGTCATATGACACTAAAACATTGGATTACATGTCTTCTGAGTTTCATTAAAAAAAACTTTCTTAGAGGCTTTCATTTTATTAATAAAGGGCATGTTTCTTTAATTATTCAGTGTATTATAAATAAACAAATTATTCCTGATGTAAATAGCTTAACATAAATTATGGCCATATAAGGCTTTCCTTAAAGGTTTGTTTTTTTTTAAATGCTATTTTTTTTAAATAAAAATAAAACAATCTAAATAGTATCAGTATTAAATTGGAATAAATAAACCAATTAGGCCCAGAAAAGTTTTACAACTATTATATAAATAATGCAAGATTTCAGGAAAATAAATAATATAAGACAAATAGTGGTTTAGTTATTAATATGAACAGCATTTGTTTTTCTATTATTCTATAATAATAAGGCGTATTATTTTTAATTTGTCTCGCTCTGAATATTACAACAAAAATATATTTAATTAATTTCACAAAATGTTAAGGTTGAATAGATCAGCAAAATGAATACTGATAAGGTTTCTTGTCTTTATAGTTACTTTTCACTTTAGATCACTGTAGATCTTTGTGTGTTTGTGGGAAAATTTAAGCATATTGATTTATGAAGCTTAAGACAGGCTGGACCTT